>JAAAWM010011619.1:0-90827 GCA_036873465.1 Thinopyrum obtusiflorum
AGGGGGCTACTGACGATGCCATACCCCCGAGGTATATATAGCAACGGAGGACGGACTAGTCCCAGCAACCACGGGGTGGCCCAGACCCACGACTCGGAGTCCGCCTGCTATAAGGGGCGCATCATCCACTTGGAATACAAGACATGTATATTACCAAATATGGTAGTAGGACTAGTCGTATCCATTTAGCACTACTCCCTCTTTACCGACTCGGTTTCCTTGTTACCCTAGCCTCGACCATCTATATAATGCGAGGCAGGGACTCTGCGAGTGGTACGACATAATCTCTCACCACAATACCTCTTGGTATACCCCTTGTATGCAACACGAAACCCTAGCTCTCATACGAGGCTACGATCAATACAACCATGAAGGCAGGATGTAGGGTATTACCTCATCGTTGAGGGCCTGAACCTGAGTAAATCTGAGTCTCGCGTGCATCCCACTGTTTTCCCGATATCTGCGCTGTCCCATGTTCAGTATTGCCGGTAAAATACACCGACAAGCTGTGCCATAGTCGGGGTGCTGGTGATAGCAGATTCCTGCCGTTCTTGCAGAACGGCAAGGATAGGTGTTCTTGCCGAGCGGGTGCGCCGGCGAGATTTGTAGTGCTCAGGCGCCGGTGGCGAGGTGGCTGCGTCATGTGCGCTGGGAGTTTTTGTTCCCGGGATCTTGTCTCCTCTACACGCTTGCTCCGGCGTCGGCGGGAGATCCACTGGGACCTTGTACATGAGTGGGCTGGTTTTGCTTCTCTTCTGAGCGGCGGTATCGACGGTGGCAAAACGGCAGCGGCTTCGACACAAGGTATGAGGCGAGGAGGCTGGCAGATCGGGCGTGGCAGCACCGTCTCTGCGGTGGGAGGAGGCGGATCTGGTCTGGAAGCGTACCTTCCCTGGTCGGCGAGCCACAGCGGCGACGGTCCTTTTGGGCCATATCTAAGGTCACCAAAGCCCACATTCGGGAAGAAGAGTGGGCCACGAGGTGGTGATCCCAAGGTCGTCATTGTAATTTTTCTTTGTTTGGAGTCTTTCTTTGCTATTGTGTCAGGACAGCTGTCCCTTTTTGTGTTTCTCTCGAAGGTCCGCGTGTGTTGGCGTTGTACTGGTTGTTTTTATGTTGAATGAACACGCGGCTTCCTCTCAAAAAAGAAAAAGAAAATATATTAGGTTGAGGGGCTTCACTGGTTAGTAAACCTACATTGACAGTAAGGTCGGACCGTGATCGTCCATCTCCGCTTTACCTACCACATGCACATATATCTTCCCTAATACGGTCTAGCATTGTCGATCCAGTGGCGACGCTGAGGCCGTCGCCAAGTGGGAGGCCAGTGGCGGAGTCAACTAAGCTCCGCCCCTGTGGGAGGCGCTGGCCACCAAAGCATCGATCGGCACTGGCGTGTTTCAGTAAGTTCAGCTGTTGGCACACCCTTTGCGTTGCCTTTGCTTTGCCCTCCGTGTAGCTGAGCATTCTAAACCTCACCCCTACAGCACGCATTCCAGGCATCATCTGATGCCAAGTGTGAGCCAAATTACATCGTCCAGACTATTCGAAACCAGTGTGTTCTGAATAATTCTGGTTTAGAGTTTGTAACTAGTGTTGAAACCGGCCCATAATGAGCGTGTTCCACCATTTTGTTTTGAGAGGTTTTTTGAATAATTATGTAGGGAGTATTGAATATAGCGATCTCGCGAGCAACCTAGAGCATGACATTAGCATAAAAAAAAATTGCTAAGTCTCAGTCAACTGAGACTTCGTTATGTCTCAGTCGATGCTATATTCCTTTGATCTTGCATGGAGATTCGTACAATTTTTTTCTTTTTAGTTTTTCTTCTTCTTCTTCTTCTTATATACTATGTCACTTGACTGAGACTTGGTTAAGTCTTAACTCGATTGATCCCGTTATCAGTACTCTTTCGTAGTTCCGTCCTCCGCATGCCTAAAAAATATAGTGATCTTGCATGATATCGTTGAACCGGTGGCTGACGAATTGCGGGTAATCATTCTATGGAATGTATTTTGTTTTTCTTCAACCTCGTAGATAAGATTTAGGTACAATTTGCTTTAAGAAAAAGTGATAATTGCCCTGATGGTCATAGAACTTGGCTTGTATGTGTAGATCAGTCATGCATGTTGAAAAGTGCAGTCCGATGATACGGGAACTTGGTTGGACGTGCACGCGAGGTCAAAGTAAGCCCACGTCGGTCGAGATCGTGCAGACTAGGTCATAAGTTTTGCAAAAGACCCCCTGTGAATTTTTTTTGAGAAACACTGTATAAACGCAGATGCTCACATACACGCACGCACACCCTCATCGTCCCCCGCGCGTGATTTCTAGCCTGAGTTAATCTGTAAATTTTCATCACGACTCGCCGAGCGTGAACGGCCTCGGCCCTCCCAACTCCTCTGCCCCCTCATTGTCCGGTCGAGGTGTGGAGGGAGGGGGTGAGAGGAGGTAAAGACGCACCATCTCCTGCTGCTAGGGGTCCAGTTCCGATTTCTCCTCTTCTAGAAACTTGCGACATGTCTCACTTTTTTGCTGCTGCGGAGCTCGGGGTCACTTCCCGGCCATGGCGACCCCGAGTCTTGATCCGGGTCGAAAAACAACATTCTGGTTCCACATGTCCAGAGTCTCCCTGTAAAGCTCTTCGAAATTGCCCCATGGTTCTTCGTTCGAATCGACGAGGAACACCAGGTCTCGAAAGGGGGAGCAACCCGGTTCTGAATCTAACGTTCAGTTTTGAGTGTTGTACTACATATATACATACAGTGATCTGCTATAATTAACAACAGTTACCAATCTATCCATCCGTCGTGGAAAAACGAAGAACAAGTGAACAACATATAAACCAGAGGCCGAGAATCGATCATCGCCGGCAGAAGAAGATGCTGCGATGGCTACCGCAGTCGAAGATGCTCCTCTTTCCTGAATATATAGGACCCAGAGAAGAATTAAGTATTCGAGCATGACATCGGTGAGCAGCACGGCGGCCGGCCAGCCACGAAGAAACTGGCTGCGATGATGCGACGGATTTGACGACTCACATGGGGAAGACGACGCAGAGCAGCGTGAGCAGCAGCGCGAGGAGGAGGCAGGCCACGCCAGCGACGACGGAGGCGCGGCCGAGGAACGCGTTCCGCCCGCCCAGCGGCCCGGCGGTGGACAGCACTACCGCCTTGCCCCCCGCGAAGCTGTACGAGTTGTAGCTGTTCCGCACCGCCACCGCCACCAGCTCGCCGGCGCCCAGGTCCGCCTCCACCCTCCCGTACAGCTTCCTGAACCGCGGCAGCGCCGCCGTGCGCATCCACACCATTAGGTCCTCCTGCTCGCTCAGCTGCGTGTGCGCCCGCCCACAATTAATTCCGATCATTGTCCAGTGGAAGACGACGATGAGAAGAAAAGCTCAATTTTTTGCGGCGGCCGGATCTTACGGGTTTTGTCGGGTCGAGCTGCCCGCCGCCGACGAGGCTGCCGTTCTGGAAGTTCTTGGGGTACACATGCTTGCCGAATAGGTGTTCCCGCTCGCTCCGCCATGAGATCCCGCTCTTGATCACCCTCAGCGCCTCGCCCATGCTGCCGCGACGACTACAACGGGCGAAGCTGTAGGTGTCGTTGAACAGGCTCCAGGCCACGAGCCCACAGGGGACCACAGGGCTGCCATTGCCGGCATAGGCTTCAGGTTTGCAGAACTCTGTGTTGGCAGCTGCCTCCTTGGGGTCTCTCAGCTGCGCGCCGCTGCGGCTCATCGCGTACCTGAAGTCACCTCAAATTTGAATTCTGATACCTAAATTTATCACAAATTTTGAATTTGTATGAATTTGTCAGTGAGATCTGTGGATGGAACTGTTGTACCTTCTGTGGTTCTGGTAGAACCTGTCGAGTTGGTAATATATGAAGATTGGCCTCTTCATATCTCTGGGGACCTGGAATTAAAGGACAGAGATGCACTCTTGTTATTGAAGTCGTCTTCATCAAGTGAAGGCGATAGCGATGGGAATTGATCTTTTTCTTTACCTTGAGAATGATTATGCAGGTCTTATCTATCGACACATCCTGGATGTAGGCGACTTTATTGAGAAGCATGTTTCTCGGTACACACTTTGTGTCGTATCGGTAAACGATTTCGACGACCTGTTCAGAAGCAAAATATTGTTCTAAACTACAATTCGACGAAGAAAAGGTTTTAATATATATTAAAAAAAGCATAACTCAAAGAATATACCTTATTTGAAGCTGCGATGCAAGCAAGGCCAATTGGAATGAAAACTATGCCCACAAACAGAAGCACAGGAATGACCTGATTGTCCATAGGTAATGCAGATAGTTTGAATTTCTAAACCATGAAACTTTTTTTTTTTGTGAAATAATGAGGTATGGGCAAACAACTGGACTCACAATATAGGGTGCCAGTATAGGCTTGCATGCTGGGAGTTCTTGCTGAGTAAATGCATGGTCTTCAGAATCAAATGAATGGTTGCAGATTAGTACTTCTCATAAATCTTAAAAACGATAATAACCATCACTGCTTCTCCATCAAATAAAGTAGTGATTTTACATAATAAATAAGTACATCATCTTCTGGTTACTTGTAGCTTTTTGTATTCAGACTCATCTAATTTGGGGGAAAGGAAAGATTCTTTTCCAGCTTGCAGCCATCAAGTTACGAATAATAACTTGCAGATGATGGTTAAATTTAAATGAATATGCAAATGGTTTCTAACAAAATATGGTAGTGATGAAAACAGAAAACTATGGAATTTGAAGTCATCTGCCTAATTTCATTCTATTGGTAAATTTTCCGCAAACTCAGGAAGCCTGTTCAAGATAGATAAACTGAAAGGCTACTGCAGATACCATGCATCCAGAGCTATACTGATCATCCAACAGAGTAGTTGAAGATTCGACGTAGGCAAAGAAAAGGATCAAGTAGGTGAGGCTCATAAAACAAACTCAAGTATCAAGTATGAGTAAAAGAAAAATAAATGAATCTGCTTCTCTGGGGAGAGATTACACTGAGGCTTGTTGCGTTTCTTCGCGGTGGCTGCCAGGCCATCCCTATGGGAGCTTGCTCCGGCAGCGCCACCATTTGCTCGCAGCATCGGAATCACCTCCCCAAGAAAGAGCTGCAATGAAGAACCCCTGGCCTGCAAGTGCTTCAAGAAATATGCAATGGAGAAGTGGTGAGAGCTTTGGTGCCCCAAATGTCAGAACAAATTAAACAAGTGCTGATGTAGTACAAAAAGTGGGCAAGGATTAACAAGGTTTAGGAGTAGAGAGGAAGCAAGGAACTGAAAAAGCTAGAGACAAGATCTCCTTGGAAAACCAGCCCGAAAGGCAAGCATCACCTACCTGGCTGTACCTAAGCGTCTGCATCACTCTCCTCTGAAGTCCTTGGTGACCTGCTCCGGATAGCTTTGGATCTATGGTATCTGTATCCACTAATAAATAAAATGTTGCTTTTCTCAGATTTGTTGCTCGATGACTGATTGAGGAAATTTGAGCTCACTGTGTGGGGCCCACAAGGCACAAATTAGAAAAATTGCAGAAAAGCAATGTTAACTAGTAAGGGGGGGGGGGGGGGGGGGGGGGGGGGGGGGGGGGGGGGGGGGGGGGGGGGGGGGGGGGGGGGGGGGGGGGGGCAGATAGCAAAACTACCATACACCTGATTTCTTCCCTCTAATTACATGCATGAATGCATTACATATGACTCACTCTCCTTCCATGTGCATTGCTTCCTCTAATTGCATGCATGTATGCACTAGAGGAAAAAAAGCTGATGTCATCCTAGATTCTCACTATTCCGAGAATTCAAAATGTTTTATAACTCAAACCATCGGTCCGATGTAAAAATTGTTTTCACATAAAAGATTCGTCACGATGAGATCTTCGAAACTAGATCCCATGTTGGTATATTCCGACAACTTTTTTGGGGAGTCAAAAGTTACCACGTCTGGGCTACCTAAGTTACCACGCCTGTGGTATGCAAATTATCATGCTATTTCCAAATAAGTTACCGGGGGCATAAAAATGCTTCTCTCATCCTTCTTCACATGCACATGCATGTATGCATTAGAGGACAAAAAAGTTGATGTCAGTCTAAATTTTCTCTATTCCAAAAATTCAAAATGTTTTGTAGCTCAAACCGTCGGTCCGATGCAAAAATCATTTTCACATAAAAGATTCGTCGCGACAAGATTTTCAAAGCTAGATCCCATGTTGGTATGTTCCGACAAATTTATTTTTGGGGTCAAAAGTTACCAAGTCTGGGCTACCAAAGCTACCACGCCTGTGGTATGCATGTTATCGTGCTATTTCCACATAAGTTACCGGGGGCATAAAGATGCTTCTCCCACTCTTCTTCAGATGCATATGCATGTATGCACGAGAGGACAAAAAAGCTGATGTCATCCTAAATTCTCGTTATTTCAGAAATTCAAAATGTTTTGTAGCTCAAACCATCGGTCCGATGCAAAAATTGTTTCACATAAAAGATTCATCGCAACGAATTCTTCGAAACTAGATCCCAGGTTGGTATTTTCCGATGTTTTTTTTTTTGATCAAAAGTTACCATGCTCCCGCGGTGTTTGTACATAT
Source organism: Thinopyrum obtusiflorum (assembly GCA_036873465.1). Taxonomy (NCBI): domain Eukaryota; kingdom Viridiplantae; phylum Streptophyta; class Magnoliopsida; order Poales; family Poaceae; genus Thinopyrum; species Thinopyrum obtusiflorum. The sequence continues at coordinate 6,593 of JAAAWM010011619.1, forward strand.
GTTATCGGATATGCGGTTCATATATTACCGTGCTATTTTCACATAAGTTACCGGGGCTAAGTTTTTCAATAACTTTTTTCCCTTGGTCAAAAGTTACCGCGGTGTTTTTGCGTAGGTTATCGAGTATGCGGTTCGTATATTACCGTCCTATTTTCACATAAGTTTTTTTACTGTATTTGCACATAAGTTACCGTGGGGCATGTTTTTCAACAACTTTTTTTCTCTTTGGTCAAAGTTACTGCGGTGTTTGTACGTAAGTTATCGGGCTATGCGGTTCGTATATTACCGTGCTATTTTCACATAAGTTACCAGGGGTATGTTTTTCAACAACAATTTTTTTCTCTGGTCAAAGTTACAACTGTGTTTGTACGTGAGTTATCGGGTATGCGATTCGTATATTACTATGATATTTTCACATAAGTTAGGGGGGGTATGTTTTTCAATGACATTTTTTCCCTTTGGTCAAAGTTACCGAGGTGTTTGTACGTAAATTATCGGGTGTACGTAAATTATCGGGTATGCGGTTCGTTTATTACCGTGCTATTTTCACATAAGTTACCGAGGGGTTCGTTTATTATCGCGGTGTTTGTACGTAAGTTATAGGATATGCGAAACATATATTATCATGCTTTTTACACATAAGTTAGCGAGGGTATGTTTTTCAATAAAAAAATTACCGGATCAAAAGTTACCATGGTGTTTGTATGTAAGTTATCGATTATGCGGTGCTTATATTACCATGTTATTTACACAAATATTACCGGGGATATCTTTTTTGAACAAAAAAAATCTCAGGTCAAGAGTTAACATGGTGTTTGTAGGTAAATTATGAGGTCTGTGGTGCTTAAAAATACTATGCTATTTATACAAAAGTTATCGGGATATGTTTCAACAACCTTTTTTTCTATGGGTCAAAAAATTTCGTGGTGTTTTGCACGTAAGTTATCAGGTCCGTGGTGCGTATATTACTATGCTATTTACACAGAAGTTACTGGAGGGTAATGTTTGCAACAACTTTTTTTCCTCGGGTAAAAAATTATCGGGGTGTTTGTGCGTAACTTACTACACTTGTAGAGTGTATACACATAAGTTATCATGCTATTCGCACAAAAAATACCGTGGGATGTTTCAACAAAAAAAGGGTCAAAGTTACATATGCTATCATGTGTGGGGTGGTAAAATTACGGTGCTATTCACAAAGAAGTTACAGGGGTATGTTTCAACAAACTTTTTTCTCGGGTCAATGATGTCACGTTGTTTGTATGTGAAGTGTAGCATTAAGCCTATGTAGCATGAACGATGTTATAACGTGAAGGAACCTATTGAGAAACTCGAGAAAAACTAGAAAAAATCCTTTATATGCTAACGTATGTAATAAAAAGGTGTTAAAATATATTAGCTTTCCTTTATTGTACAACAATTATTAACGGGTGAGTCGGTTTACTGGACAAGTCTTACAACGAGGAGTCCTAAGTTCGATATACTTGCCGGACGTATTCCCATGTAATTTTTGCACCGGTTTTCCTGGGGGGGGGGGGGGGGGGGGGGGGGGAAGGTCGAACGGGATTTGGATGCATGCAGGGTTGGACGCTCGGTTTGGTAGCAAAAAAATTCGAACGAGATCACGATGCATGCAGAGGTTGAGCGCCCGGTTTTCCTGGGGAAAAAAATTCAAACAAGTTCCATGCGGGCGTGAAAAAAGCGGATTGGTGAGGGCGGGCAAGCGCGCGTGAAAAAACAGGTCGTGTCGATGCGTGTGGCAGTTTTGCAAAAAAGATGTGGTGTGCCACACACACACACACATATATATATACACAACACGCTTTCGCGGTCTTAATTAGTGTGCAGATATTCAAATGCTAGTATTCAAATTACTGTTCGCAACGGTGTAGCAACAATGTTCACTACAGTATTTACTATTCGCTTTACTATTCAGCACTATTCAAATAATTGGCGTCTTTACTATTCGTTACTATTCTAATTATTATTGCGTGTCTGGTTATTTACACGGCTAATTAATGCGGTTTATTAAACTAATATGCAGGATCTGAGCTGGGCGTCGAGACCAATGTTACGGCCTGTTTGTGCTGCAGAGGTTGTAAAATTCCTACTCGGTACTTACCATATTTTTCATTATGTTATTCAGATGTAGGTAGATACGTTTACTTGATGGTTTTAATTATAAATTTATGGGGTAAATTCTTATCGTCTTTCCAGGCAGTTCCACCTGAAGGGAACATTTCTCTATGGTCACAAGGTTCTCATACAAATGCCACTCACAGGGCTAAACAGAGAACTACCGGCAGAGATTCCTCCTATAGGATCCCTAGCATAAGAACTCGTCCCATAAATTCAGAAATAAAAATACCAAGTGAAACAAGAAATTACATCATTTTCACAACATAATTTACATATGTTGTTCCCTTTCGAGAGGCCCCGAAGGAATTACAAACTAAGAAAGTACCTTAATATTCTTGCCGAAGATCACAGCGCCGTTGACATGTGTCTAATCTACTAAGTGGTGGTGGTTACTACTACTAAGGAAAGGAGAGCTCTGGCTGTTTTCAGCTCGATTGCTTCTTCCGTGTGTTCTCCGTCTGTCTTGCTCGGAGGCTAGCGTCTCCTTTTATAGCCATGAGGGAGGCGTTCGGGGCATAGCTTTCTTACGTGTCCACCTAGAGTATGGATAAGGATGTCTTCATGAGAGCGCCCGGCAGGCTGACAGCTTCTCGGCTTTCGAGAAATCTTTCACGTGGTTGCTTTGTGGAAAGCATTCATGTGGGCTTTGTCTGTTGGCGAATAATTTGCCAGCCTCCAGTGACTTCTAGCATATGAGTAATATCATGCATAGATGATTCTTACTCACATTGCTGTCTTCTTGTTTGACTCACACCCTTGGCTTGACTCAAAATTCCGCCTTCTTCTTCGATGTATGTGGCCATGCCAATGTTTTTTTTAATTGGGGGTCTTCCCCGCCAGCATAATTGATAATACATTATTAACATTCATATTCGCTCATATTGGGATATCTATCAATATTCGGGGAGGTCCTCCGCGCCCGAATAATTGATAGCAATATCAATTCAGGTATATAGCCTTTTAATCAATAGGCTGTCCATGCATAGCAATGTCCACATGTTCATCGCCAGACAAATGGAAATCATATTTTTGATCACATTCTTTCTTTATTTCTTCAACTATTTCTTGTCTTAATTCTTTTAAGATTTCTTCTTTCAATTCTATCTTCAATTCTTCTTTCCAAACTTTTGATGTGTCTTCCCATTTTTCATCAATTTTCATATCTATATATTCCCCGTCCAAATGATCCACTCCTTTCACGAGGCATTCTTTATATGTCTTGTATTTTGGAGAAATTTCTTTATTTTCATATTTAGAGCATGATTCTTCTACCTTCATATTTCTGAGGATTGATGTTGCGGGATTGGCATTATTTATCCAATTGCACAACTGGATATATTCTTTGGCTGTTGGTTATATATGGTATTCGGGCCCTATGACAGCTTTTGCGTTTTTTAGAGCTTCGTCTACATCTGCATAACTCTTCCTTGTTATGCTATCTCCTTTTTTCTTTGCTCTTAACTTTTCTATAGATATTTCTTCAAATGAAATATATATTCCTTCAAACAAGACGTATAGCATCTTGTGTTCTGGATATTCCATTTTTTCTGCGGACGTTTGACCTTTATTCATCATCTTTTCTTTATTTAGCATATTGAAATATTCGGCTAATGTAACACCCTGGTTTTCGCTCCCTGTTTTTTTTCTTCGCGGGATTTGACTCCCGTGTTTTTTCTCTCGGTGTTATCGGATTTCTCTAGCTCTTGAGAATATGAAGATGGTCATATAGGGGCTGTTTGGTTCCTGCCCATGTCCGCCCCGCCAAATCATTGGCGCTGTTGGCGTGCCAAAATATTGGCGCACGATTCGGACGCCCTCGATTCTACCAACATTTTGGCGCAGACAAAGGGGAGGAAAGCTGGGGCGCGCTGGCCAGCCAATAAATTGGAGCCCATCCAAACGGCATCTCCAGCTTGGTCAACGACCAATTTTTTGGTCCGGCAGCTCAGGGCTCCAAACCAAACAGCCCCATAGCCTTGCCTTTCCTATCCAGCCAGAGATTCTCTTCAGATCAACCTTGCCACCCAAGATCTATTCTCAGGATTTTGCCGCCGAAACCCTACCTTCCAAGTTGCCGGAAGGGAAACCCTGATCTTCTTAGTTACAAAGGAACCTCAATTTCCTCTGATCAGTTGCCTCCCAAACTTTTCCCAGTGATCATCCTTCATCTATAAACCCTGGATATGTAAAAATATTGCCAAGTCATTTGCAATATTTTTTATTTATAATTAATTCCTTTTTCTGCCAGTTAAGGGAATTAAATCCAGAAAAATATCTATCCATCTCCAAAGTTCATGAAAACTTGTGGAGATATTCTTTGTGATCATATTGAGCTCCCATAAAAATATTGGACATAATTAAATGGGAGAAATTGCATTTTCCTATTTAAAGCCAATATTGCATTTTGGGCACTTTCTAAAGGAACTATCATTTTGGTAGCCAGAAAAAATCCCAAATAAATTGTGGAGCTTCTCCTATCCATATCTTCCCCATTTCCATCAAGAACCCAAGTTCTATAGTTCAACTTTTGAGCATAGCACCCATTTGCAAATTCTGTCCAGATTTCCAGTTTGCAAAGGAAGTGCTTGAACCCTTGATCCATTTGAGCTGAAATTTTTCATGGTAATTAACATTACTAAATAACTCATGAACACCAAAAACCAGCTCAATCCATCTATCCATTTGTCCACAGCATTTTTCTTAAGTTTCTGTCCATTTGGAACCTCTGTGAAGGAAGTACCACTTTGGCATTTCCAAATGAGCTAAAAAAATTCCAGTACCTCCATGCATCCAAATAACTTCCCTCCACCAAAATTCAGCTCATTTAATCAAACCATTTGAGCCCAGCTTCAAAATCTAGTTTCTGGACCAAATTTTGCATTGTGAAGGAAGTGTATGCAAAATAGGTCCAAATGACTTGAAATTTTTCCAGCATATAGTCCTTCCTACGCCATCTCACATTGACAAAGTTTCAACTCCCTACCCTCATCCATTTCTCCTCTGGAATCCAGTAAAGTTTGTTGTCAGAATCTTTTTCTGCAAGTTCCATTTACCTCAGAGCTATCTAGTTGGTTCCAACCCCTTATTTGAGCAGCAAGGGACCTTCTATACAAGCTTAGACAGGCAGAAACCTTCCAGGGCACGCCATGCACATGGTGACCACGCAATGTCCATGCAGAAACGGCGCTCTGCGCCTCTGTCAGCTTCGTGCAGTCATCTCCGGCCAGCTTCGGCTCGTCCGGGCATGTCATACGGTCTCGCAGCACCCACATTGCCACTCTCCCGTATCTTCCCCCTCCTATCTCCTTCCCCTCACGCCACAGCAACTCCGGCGAACTGTGCGACCGTGACTCGCCATCGTCGTCTTTCTCCTATCACCTCCCTCCTTTGGCCTCTTCTCCCCCGAGCTGTCCCCTCCTTCTAGCGTTCGTCAGGTCGGCGCCGTGCACGACCAAAGCCACATCGCCGGTGCTCCAGTGCATGGCTAAGATTGCCACGGCGGCCGTCCTCATCCCCTCTCGCCGCCCCGCACCCTCTTGAGCTCACCAACCTCCTCCACTCTCCCTCTGGACCTCCCCGGCGCCCTCGCCCGACCGAGTACCTCGTCGGAGCACTCCAATTTCCGGTGAGTCGCCGCCCTGTGCCACCACCGCAGCCCCATTGCTAGCCACCTCCGGTGCCCGTAGACCTCACCCCGAGGAGCGCCGCACGCCAGAGAGCCCTCCCGTGCCCTCGCCGAACCCATTCCCCCACACGAGCCCCTCCATCGCCCGGAGCCGCCGCGGCTCGGCCACCACTGCAGCACCTCGCTCCAGCCACCCCCGGCGCCATTTCCACCACCCATGGGCGCGGGATGGAGCGGCTCGTCCATCCCCGGTGGCGCACAAGCCCGCGGGGGCCTCCAGTCGCCGGCGCCGGCACCGAGCCCCGCCTCTGCTTCGGTCGCGCACATGCGCGTGAGGAGGGCGACGACCCCGACGAGTGGGCCTCCCCTGTCGGTGGCCTGAACCCCCTCCTCTGTTTTTTCGGAGGCGACTACGCAGGTGGGCCGGCCCAGTCGGCAACAGTGGCCGCAGCAGCCAGGTTCGGCCCGTGGGCACAGTGCTCTTTAATATTTTTCCAGAAAATACTATGGAGGACCCAGAAGTAAATATTTTTCTTATAGAAATGTCCTTCCACAGTCAAACCATCACATCTTTTTACTCGTAACTCTGATTCAGGTGATTCCAAAGCCCACGTCTTTAGTTCGTCCAGCCCGTTCCGATGGTACCATTTTCATAATGTGTTCACATAGTGGAAATGACCATTTTTTCCTTGCCCTATATTCAGCCCCTCCGAGAGGGAATCTTTTCCGGTGAATTCTTCCGCGGCCTCACCGCAGTTCCTCCCGGAGTAATTGTTCGACCCCAGGTAAGCCGACCATCTGATATATGCCCTAAAGCATTGCTCTATGTGATTGTTGTGTGTTTAAGCTACTAATGATGCCCGTGCTAGAACTACTTAAATTCTTATTAGTTTGTATTCATCATTTACATTACTTGATCATGTTTATCATTACGGCATTAATGACTAAATATGATGCTATACGGAGATAGTTTGATGTGTTTATGCAGTTGTTACCTCATACATAGTTACCACCAGGTTAAGTTATTCATGATGGATATACCTGCCGGTGAAGTACTTGCTAAAACTGAACATAGTCGGTTGATCCTGAGCCACCTGTCCGGGCTTTTTCGTGCAACCACATTTGCTGGTATGGGACGGCCTTGACTTGGTCTGGCTCCGTGCTCTTTCATCGGTACCTCCAACTAGGGAGGGCTATGCGTGCGTGCTACCCTGATCAGGTAGACGGTGATAACCCTATGGGCCCAGTTGGTTGTTTGCGCGCAGTCCCCGTTTGGGACAGTTTAGTTTGGCCACGACGGTGGCAGGTGTCATGAGGTGACACAGGGGCCACCCAGGGCTTGACTCCGGGGGAGGATGATTGCCGGTGGTATGATGGGAGAGTCACGGGTCAGGCGGGTTTTGTTGGAGCAACGCTGGTCCACCCGAATGGGATCACGAGGTCAGGTGCTCCATGGTGTGGGTAAAGTGCGCAACCTCTGCAGAGTGTAAAATCTATTCGAATAGCCGGGTCCACAGTATTGGACAGTCCGTCCATGCCTCACTAGTTGGTCAACCGTAATGATGATAATGGTGGAAGAACTTGTCCTGCATAGAATCAGATGTTGTCAGGAATATGGTATGTTAGCCATGGGATGGCTATGGAAGAGATGGTCAGATGACTGAAAGACTTGGATTGGACTTGGATCAGTTTCAGATTGTATCATGAGAATGTTTGGAATATGGATTATATACTTAATATGCTTTACGTTACTGTACTTTACTTCTGTAGTTATCTTGCTAGATAACCCTGTTATGTCATGATGATCAATGCTACTAGATGTTTAATCATGCTAGATAATTTTGCTACAACATGATAATAAATATTGCTAGATGAGTATGCTATGTCATGATAATTAAGGTTGCTCTAATAACAAATACATGCTTGAATGCCATGGATTGCATTGCTTGGTGTATATGTTAGTTTGGTTTGCTTGCGAGTACATTCAAAAGTACTCAGCGGCCTTCAATGTGGCCAGGTTCGCATAAGGATTCGTCGTCGAGGAGCCGAAGTGTTCGCGGGCTAGGAGAGTAACCCAGTCAGATCCGTGTGGATTGGAGCCGCATTGAGACAAGCTGCCTTAGATAGAGCTTTTCCGCTGCCATCACTCTTGTAATATATCCTGTAAGACCTATATATCCCTTAATAGAAATGCCTGTGTTCATGATACTTGTTGTAAAAGTGCATGCCAGAGTGATTTCCTGGGCTGGTATGCGTGGCGACCGTCTGGCTACAGTGGTAATCAGGCGGGGCGCCACAACGGATGGTATCAGAGCAGCCAGGCTGACTATAGGTTACCCCTAGCCAGACTTCATTGCCTCTTGATTAGTAGAAAGCCCAGATCGATTTTAGCCATCTTTTGCCAACCTGGAACGTCTACTATTGATCATAAGGCAACCCCCTAGGTTTTTGGCTCCATCAGACCCAACTCTCATGGCCTTTGCCTGTGATACAAAATGCTCGCACCCGGCAATGACCCGTGAGCCCTGAACCCCCTAGGTAAACTAGATATCCTTACCCTGCTTGCTAGCCATGGCATTTCTCTTCTTAACTCTAGTTTCCTTTGGGAAATGCTTATAAATTCTATCTTTTCCTCGATAACCCTAGAATCGCATGACCATAGCCATCGTGTGTCGAGTTTGATGTTCCCTCGAGAAGTAGTAGAAGCTTGACACCATTGCTACCAGGAGCACTGTGTGGTTTCGCTTCTAAATCCTCAGAGGTGCATCGAGTGCGCTATACTAGTTATACTAGTGAATCTTCGGCCACGTGTGTAAGGTCTGCAAAATTTGAGCTTTGTTTAATTTTTGGTTTTCGCGGTTCTTGTTTCTTTTCTCGGTTCTATTCCTTCGCTCCGACTGGATCCATCCGCAAGAGCTGCCTAAGAAGACCATCATACAACTTGGATAAATATCCAATAATCCAAACTCAGCAAGAGTCAAGTCAAGCCAACTGTCTGGTATTCAGAATAGCAACACCGGATCTGTTAAGAATGAAGGATGGGCCAGAAGCAGAATCCATGTGCAACAGACAAGGCTAGAATATACTTAAGAGAGAGTTTGCCTCAGAATAGAACACGCCTGAGGCACAGTCAGATGAGCTATCAGGAGTGAACCCCAGCAAGGACAAATTATTCTGTCCGTGATACAAGGATCATTTCAGTTAGTGAGGTGAACCGAGTCTTTTCTCAATGGACTCAAGAATCATTTACTACCCACCGAAGACATATTCCAAGAATGTGAATGTGCCCAGAGCAACAATAAAACTCTGATATGCAAGGAAATATGGATGCATTCACGGCTATCCAGAATCAACGAGAACTTAACATGTTTGGAAGCGCAGCTAAACCGAATGGAATTATCGACAACACCTGGTTCAAATGCAAAGGACATTCCGAATTAATTAACAACATGAAGTCTGCATCAGTTCTGCAACCTTTATAGCAGCAATGATCAGACCAGCAGAAAACAAGCGATGTGCATGACAACAGGAAATCTTCAGTCAGGGTATGGCCTATACCAAGTTTTGACTCCGCTATGAGCAAATTCCGGATAATTCGGAAAGAAGCCAGAATCGGCCATAGATCCGATCACATATCACCATAAAAGACTTCTGGTATATGAAACCCAGCCTTCCTCCACAAGCTACCGAGAGAAGCTTACAACGCAAGACTGCCAATCTTCCTTGGTACGCCACTTGGTGAGAAAATCTTCTGGGGTACGACACTCCCATCTTCCATAGTGTGCTACCATGGAAAGCTTCTGGCATAAGGCACCCAACCTTCCGCAGTAAGCCACATGAAGGAAAACATCTGAGGTACGATACCCAGCCTTCTTCAGTACACTACCCTGGCAAAAGCTTCGAGCCTAAGGAATTCAGCCTTCTTCAACACGCTATCGTGCCTACAACAATCTTGTCAGAAGCACGAACTAGTCTGGGCACACATTCGCCTCAGAACTCAGTAGTTATGAAAGGATTCATCCTACACCTGCATATGTTGTGAGCGTGCAGTCCAGTGAATCAGTCCATGTGAGCCACTCGTACACAGGAATGACTGTGTTCAGAGAAACATTGGCCCCATAGTTCAAAGAAGAATATAAGCACAACAACCCCTGCGAGGTATGCAAGAGTAAGCTGTGAGAACAAGCCCAACAAGCCGGGATAACAATCAGGAAGCCGTGTTGGCAAGTCATCACAGGTCCATCAAAGGAATCCTCAAAAACAAAGAAGTCCCGGACAAACAACCTCCGTGATGGTCAGCAAGATACAGTTTCACAGACAAGGTATTACTACCAATCCTTGCCAGACTCTTGCATATACGGCCACAACAATGCAGCCAGCATGTCATACTCATCCTAAATACGGGCCATCAACCAAGACAAGAGGCTATGTTCCGAAAGATACACCAGATGATAGTGATATTATGTTTAGCTCAATGGATACAGCAAGGACTACAGAGGCTATATATGACAGAACCCTTTCCACAAGCGACGGAAAATTGGAAACAAGACATTCAGATGAAATAGCTCAAAGCACATCAGCACCAACAACTCATAGACACCATGACATCATTGGAATAAGAGATTACTATCTATGATTACCTTGTGATCATGCCTGACATTTCAGTTGGGGATATAGCAGCAATAGCTCGGTCATATTGTTCCTTGAATTGCGAATCACCTAAGGACAACGCCCGAATGCATAAGGTAGAAGGGAAACATAAGCATGGAACCCACAGCCAGACTGAGCATTCTGACATGGCAAAGAGAAAGTCACCTCTAGCCATCAAGGCCATATGAGCATGTGGGCCTGGTACTAGGAAAGGATGTCTTGCCCTGACTGTCAGAGTATGAAGTATCGCAATAAAACCCGAAGCAGTTGCTTCCGCACCATGGAAACTAAGCTATTTGTTGGTATTACCCGCTACCCCACCCAGCTACATCACTAACAGGACAAAATTATACCCGACAGGCAAGAGAAGGATTCAAGGAAACTGTGTGCAGAGACAACACATGGTCCATCAGAAGAGGCAGTTAAAAGGCCCCGTGTTCCAGCCCAGAGACAAGTCTTTTGAAATACGGCACCGCCGGCATAGGACGAATCGGCTCTTCGTTACTATGAATAAGGTTACAAGGGTACAAGGATCACATCGGCACAGCGATACTATGGGGCACCCCGGCTCAGAGAAGACCGGAATGCCCCATATTCTAGCCCAGGGACAAGTCCTCTGGAATACGGCACTGTTGGCATAGAACAAATCAGCTCTTTATTACAATGGATATGGTTACAAAGGGTACATGGATTACATCGACACGGCGACACTACGCCTGCCCGGGGTAGCTCTATGCTAACTGCGGAGTAACTCTCTTGGCAGCGGAACAGTGATGACGGTGATGGACTCCACTCCACAGGGACTCTGGCTAGAACGCGTGTCCTAGATCGCAAACTCAGAATCCTCGACAAGCAAGCAATCACGGCATGACCTGCAAACTGGGATGACACGCCAGGTGAGTACTTTGAATGTACTCGCAAGCTCACAACAAACACCAGCATTAAGGCAAAACAACATCATAGCAGACAAGATTATTAAGCAGTGTTATCTAGCAAGATAAATACCGAAGTAAATGCAGTAAAGTAATCCTTACTCCGAATAATCTTAGGATCCAATCCAAACCTGTGCCAAATCCAATTCCCAAGCATGTGGTCATCTGACCACTCAACTCATAGCCATCCCATGGCTAACATATCATACTCCTGATGCCATCTGCACCACAAGTCTGACAAACTTACTCTCATCCGGGTTGTCTCACAACCCTCGTGATACTCACGATCCACCGAGTACTTCTGATCATATGACGAGTTATTCCATCATTATCACTACTATGGTTGACCACCTAGTGAGGTCTGGACGGACTGTCCAATACCGTGGACACGGCTATTCGAATAGATTTTACACTCTGCAGAGGTTGTGCACTTTACCCACACTATGGAGCACTGATCTCGTGATCCCATTCGGGTGGACCAACGTTGCTCCAACGAAACCTTCCTGACCCGTGACTCTCCCATCGTACCACTGGCAATCATACTCCCCCGGAGTCAAGCCTTGGGTGGCCCCTTTGTCATCATGACACCTGCCACCGTCTTGGCCAAACTAAACTGTCCCAAACGGGGACATGCGCACATAACCAAACTGGGCTCACAGGATTATCGTCGCCTATCGGGCCAGGGTAGCGCGCACGCATAACCTTCCCTCTTTGGTGGTACCGATAAAAGAGCTATGGCACCCTGGCTCAGAGTAAACCGGAACGCCCCGTATTCCAGCCCAAGGACTAGTCTTCTGGATTACGACACTGTTGGCATAGAACAAATCAGCTCTTTATTACAATGGATAAAGTTACAAAGGGTATATGGATGGGGGGGGGGGGGGGGGGGGGGGGGGGGGGGGGGGGGGGGGGGGGGGGGGGGGGGGGGGGGGGGGGGGGGGGGGGGGGGGGGGGGGGGGGGGGGGGGGGGGGGGGGGGGGGGGGGGGGGGGGGGGGGGGGGGGGGGGGGGGGGGGGGGGGGGGGGGGGGGGGGGGGGGGGGGGGGGGGGGGGGGGGGGGGGGGGGGGGGGGGGGGGGGGGGGGGGGGGGGGGGGGGGGGGGGGGGGGGGGGGGGGGGGGGGGGGGGGGGGGGGGGGGGGGGGGGGGGGGGGGGGGGGGGGGGGGGGGGGGGGGGGGGGGGGGGGGGGGGGGGGGGGGGGGGGGGGGGGGGGGGGGGGGGGGGGGGGGGGGGGGGGGGGGGGGGGGGGGGGGGGGGGGGGGGGGGGGGGGGGGGGGGGGGGGGGGGGGGGGGGGGGGGGGGGGGGGGGGGGGGGGGGGGGGGGGGGGGGGGGCCAGCATTGCTCCAACGAAACTTGCCTGACCCGTGACTCTCCCATCGTACCACCGGCAATCGCACTCCCTCGGAGTCAAGCCTTGGGTGGCCCCTTGTCATCTCGTGACACCTGCCACCGTCGTGGCCAAACAAGGTAATCCCAAACGGGGATTACTGTCCCAAACGGGGACGCCAGCAAACAACTCAACTGGGCTCACAAGGTTACCGCCGCCTACCGGGCCAGGGTAGCGCGCACGCATAACCTTCCCTGTCGGGCGATACCGGTGAAAGAGCACGCGATCAGACCAAGTCAAGGCCATCCCATACCGGCAAATTTGGTTGCACGAATAAGTCCGGACAGGTGACTCAAGGTCAACCACGAAATATCTAATCCCCGAATCATATTTCTGTCATGGCTGACACTCTGATAACCAGTATGTTTAAGTCACTTCTACTAGTTCATTTCCATGAACTGCCGGATGAAATCCAGAATAATCATAGACAGTGATCTCAACATCGTAATATCAACAAGTGGGTAAGCTACTAGTCACTAATAATCCGGTACTCGATGTGGTAGTCACCTATCCAAGAATTAACTCCAGCATAGTATAATCCAATGCACTTCACAGGTAACTCGTACTTCCTGATAAAGTAAATAGTTAAACTATGACATTGCAATGCGATGATGCAGATGAGAGTTGTGGCTTGCCTGGGGGTGAAGGAACCATCGGGAAGAAGTGCAGAACGGTCGCGGAAGAAGTTGCCGGAAACAGTTCTCTCTCGGAGGGGCTGTTTACGGACAAGGGCAAAAGGGTCATTTCCACTATAGTACCACATAGTGAAAATGATACCAACACGAAGACGTGGGCGTTGGATTCACCTCGATCGGAGTTACGGTTAAAAAGTTGTAGCCGTTTGAAGTACAGGGACTAATCTATAAATGTTTCCCCACAAACAGGTCCCTGAGTGGATAAGGCAGAAACGTATTTAGGGAAACACGCTTTCAGAACGGAGAAAGCGTATTCTAGGCCGCAGTAGAGAGAAATACACTTTCCAGAGAGGAAAACATAATCCTTCCCGTAGAAGAGACGAAATACGTTTCCAGAAGATGAACACGTACTCCAGCGAGTACACCTCCACTTACACCAGGTCAGCGGTCCAGGTCAACCCCTGGGTGGCTGACTTGCGGGGCCCGCATGAAGGTGGGGCCCGCCTGGCTGGCTACTTCTTCAACCTCCCTCGATCCCGCGCGGGCAGAGGGCAGCGCTGGCCCCGACGGCGCTCGCCGGCGGCACGGGCCACCGCAGGCGGCGCCCGACCTACCCACGGGCTCAGGAGACGGAGCCGCGTTGCCTGGGGCAGGTCTCGTTCGCTGAGGGGCGCGGGGAAGGGCATGGCGTTGGCTACGGCGGAAGAAGGCTTCGGCCGCCGGTGAACACGGAGCAAACGGCCACCGGAGGAGAAAGAGATGTTCTGGGGCGGCTCGGGGGTGGTGGTGGAGCTCTCTAGAGGTGGAATGGCGGGAGGGGGAGGCCAGGCCTGAGCCAATTTAGGCGGCGGCCGGCGAGGATGGCTCGGCCATGGGAGGGGCAGGAGAGTACCTCTGGCTCGGTTGAGTGCTCGGGGAGAGAGCTGGGAGTGAGGGGAGGAGGTTGATGAGAACGAGAGGGCTCGGAGGTCCTTTAAATAGCCGAACGACGAGGAGGGCCGGCCATTGCCACGGTGACACGTACTCCGGCTTCCCGGAGCTTCGGGAGCTCGCCCAGAGGAGAGGAGGGGGTTCTAGGGAGGTCGGGGAAGGGCGGAGAAGGCTCGGGTGTGGTCAGGAGAGCTCAGGGAAAGTTTGCGAGCTCGCAGGCGATGGGACATGGCGGCGGCAGAGAAGACAAGGTGCGGGCACGGCGGTTTTGCTCGATGGAGGGGACGTGAGAGGGGGAGAGGGGTCCAGCGCGAGAGAGACGACGAGGTGGAAGCTTCTGGACATGAGCAAGTGTCGAACGAGCGAAGAAACGGACGAGGCCGAGGGTCCCATGCACAGAGCGCGCGATTTGGCAAGTCAAACACGTGGTCACCACGTGGACTTGATTGGAGGGGACCAGAGAGGCTGGATGACTTTGTCTGGGGTGAAGACCATGCTCCCCAAGGTAGCCTAGAAGTGACAGATCATCGAAAGAGTCCAAGGGTTGACTAGATGGGGCTTGGAAACACTGCACCAGCAAGGTGTTTGATGTGGCCTGAGAGAGCTCGAGCAGGAGATTGACTCTAATATTTGGCAGGGGGTGATCAAATGCTAAGATGCTCATGTCTGCAAAACTTCAGCCTAATTGGATGAGGATAAATAGCACTTGCTGTACAAAGGGCCTCACTGACCTGATTTGCCAATCTTGAAGTGGCACTCACCTCAAGTGTTTCATAAGGCTGAAAATGGGCATAGGATGATTATCTGGTCATATGAGGTTGCCATAAACATTTCATACCATTTGGACAAACCAAAGTGGTACTTCCTTCATAATGGTCCTCTCTGACCAGAATCTTATGAAAAATCCTGAGGAAAAATGGCTAAATAAAAGGGGCCCATATTTGGTGGAGAGAGCTAATATGGGTAGAAGGATGCTATGGAAAATTTTCAGCAATTATGAAGCAGTATAAAATATAGTTACTTCACAATGTGAAAATCTGACCAGAAGCTAAGATTTGATGCTGTGCTCATATAGATGCTTGGATAGATTTGAAACTTGGTGGAGAGTCATGAATTGGGACTATGAAGATGCTTTCCAAATTTAAACTCATTTGGATACTCCTAGCTAGTACTTGCTTCACAAAGATTCCAATTGCCCAGAAACTTTGGAAATTAGCCAAGAGAGATTTATTATCCAAATAAAGTTTAATTTTGGCATGTGGAAATGATATGGGTGGGAAAGAATGCACAAAAAGTTTGGGATCAAACAAGTAAATATAAATAGCACTTCTTTCACAAAGTGCCATTTAGGGCAGAATAGGAAAATAATTATTTGTGAATTATTTTTCAACATGGTAAGGAATATTTTGACATATCTAGGGAAGATATGTCCCAAAGGATTTATGAGAATTATTTGAGAATTTTTGGAATGATGGAAATATGAGTTGCTTCACAACTCAGAGCTGACAGGGTTATTCCTTTAATAGAAAAAGGAATATTCCCAAGAAAAAGATTATTGAGATTGGTCCAAGATGGAAGTAGCAGGGTCCTGAGATGGTTTTGAGGTTGGCAAGCCACTAAGGAAGAAAAATGAAGGGTGATCCCTCCGGGTTTCGAGACTGCTAAGCCACAGAAAAGCAAATCCAAACCAAAATCAAAGAAAAAGAAAATGGGCAAAATCCAGGGTGTTACAAACCTACCCCCCTTAAAGAAATCTCGTCCTCGAGATTTGGTTGCTCAGGGATCAAACATGAATATTTCCACTTAAGGAAACCGTTTCCAACTCGGGTTTTTCTTTTTACCTTTGTATAATGCTCCCATTGAGTTTCATATTACTGACTGCCTTGCTTCGGGGTGGTTTGCTTTACTGGATCCTTTTTCTGGCAAATTTTACCTCATATGTTATTCTGACTCCAATCCTTTTATGTCTGCTATCCTGTTTGGGGCAATAAACTATCCGGACCGAACTATGCGTCCTGCTCGTAAGTCCGAGGGTGGTTCCTCATGGACGTGTCGTAACGAGGTCCAATACGGACAACCGTTCACTGAGCTGTGAGCAGATTCTCTTGGTGGACACAAAATCTTTTACTCATTGCATTGGGTGACTTCAAATGGCTATGTGTCCTCCAGGCTTAAAATAGTATTGTGAATCGTACCGTTCTCCTGGCGGAATCTGACTTCTAGCACGGGTTGCTGGGTCATCTTGGGTATCTTTACTGTCTTGGGTATAAGGCTCCTACCGAATATTTGACTATCACCTGTCATGACCAGCATAACGGTGTGCAGTCTTATTGTGATATTATCCATAGACTTGACTGACAGCGGTCCTGGCAGCAGAATCTTGCTCACAGCAGATTATCCTTTAACTGATTCCCATCTGTGAGTACACATGCTTCGAGACTGGTGTTCACCCTTCTGATTACTCAGTCTGTCGGTATCTCTATATGGATGGTAGGCCGTGTAATGCTTTAACATGGTTGTTGAAATCAAACTGCTGAACTGACACTTCGGTCTTACCTGACAGGCTTGGTTGCCTTCTTCTGACAATTCTGAGCATATCCGGTTGGCTGAGCGGGTTGTCTCGGTATGGGGTCTTGCAAATGGAATAGACCCCATAGGTGTGTACCCATGGTGGTCGGTATCGAACCCGACTATCCAGAGTATCTGTACCATGTTGATCTTACAACCATTATCATACCTGTACGGCCATTCTAGCTCCTTCATTATAGTTCTCTTTGCCTGGATCCTTCACTGAAAGAACTTGGCCTTATGTGTTCTTGATTCTCCGTGTGACCATAGGTGTTGTCAGGTACAATATTCCGGTAGGCATATTACTTTGCAAGTTGTAGCTGTAGGGTAACGATCGTCTGAACCCTTGGATAAAACCAGCAAATAAACCAGTAGCCACCAGAATGGTCTTACAACTCAGATCTGGGACATTACTGGAGTAACTCAACCCCGACTCAAGACGGCTGAAAAGCAGCTCAGAGCATGAGACGGTGTTGATAAGAAGAAAGTAGCAACTCCCTAAGACGGCCGAAAAGCAGCTCAGAGCATAGGGTCATTGCTACGAAGAGAAATTCAACAACTGCCCGAGACGGCCGAAAAGCAGCTCAGAACACGGGCCAGTTGCTGAAAAGAGAAATAAAAATCGGCATCCACCCCGGATGGCCGAAAACAGCTCAAAACACAGGCGTGGTGCCGTTACCAAAGAAAGACGGGCAAGGGTTCATCCGCGTCCCATACAGCTCACTATTATGCATGCAGGTATGAGCATATTAATTTGAACATACTGGAATATCATAGAGCAATGTTATAAGGCATATATCAGCTGGTCGGCTTGCTCCATATGTTGTTGGTCATCACACTGAAGTGTATAACTGGCGTTCTTTTCTTCTTTACATAGCTCATGCATTAGTCAGATTCTTACCGAGCTGGCATCATTGTATGATTAACCCATATGATCTTGGCAGCATGTCCACCATATCTATGGAAACATGTGTAGCTGGCCACTTGATTCTCGAGGCAAGCTTGTGTCCTGACTGATTTTTGCCTTCAGACCAACTGTTGCGGATCTGACCCTGGGGATGCATTGTCATATGCTGCTAACTGTCGATAGGTTAGCTTGTACTGATGAGGATGTGATGCCTTACTGGCGAAGATTGCTCGGCTTGTGTTGGAAGCCATCGGGGTATGTTGCTGAGTACTAAGTTCATAGCACATTCTAGCTTGCTTCCAAGACATGGCAGGGTTCAAATTATACTCATAATAGACTCAAACCTTGTATATGAATCATACCTTTGGCACGGAATGCACTGTGAATTATGTACACAATTTGCCTTCTTGCTGATTTGATCATTGCTGCTGTGAAGATTGCACATTGAGGTATACTTGATGCTGATAACCAATCCAGCCAAGATATCATTTGTATTCAGGCCCGATGTTCCCGCTATAACACAGTCTGCTGAAAATTCCATATTGCTGAGCTGAGCTTCCAAATGGCTGTCTCTTCACTGATTCTTTGGGTTTAGTGTCGGTGAGCAACTTCCTTAAGGGGAAAATAAGGTAACACCAAGGGCCCAAAAACAACAAAAGAAACGACTAAACAGAAGCACACAAAGCAGCAAGATCACACACACAAACAATATCACATTCTACAGCTATTCACAGCAAAAATATGCATTCCTACTTAAGCACACAAATCTCGCAAGAACTCCGGTATTACGGTCTAACATGCTGTGGCGATGTGCACGAAAGTGAATCAATGTGTGGAGGAAATTGGTGTAAACCAGGCTACACCAAACACGAGCTTAACACGGATGAAACCAGTGGCGAGGACGAACGTGGTGATCGGGGTCGGAGCACAGAAGTTACGACCACCTCATCATCAAGCGTACGGAATAAAACCATACACGTCGAAAGAATAGGTGGCGGACTGAGATAGTGGTGGAAAGAAAGGCTTGCAGGCATTGCCCTTTTCTGATAACAAGGATCAGTAAGGGTTGCCGAAGCGGCTAGAGGAATGGCATGATCCGGGATAGAACTTGTCTATCACCGAAACGATAGGGGGTGACTGATGAGAATATATTGGTGTTGTACCGGTGCATCAATCCAACAAGAGATCGACACCACCAAGCACCTTGGCATCACTCTGCTGGGACGAAGATGACACCACACCCAGGAACAAATATGCAAACTGGAGAGCGCAGGTAGGGAATCGAAACCGATGCCACCTACACTCACCAGATCCATCGTTAGTGATAAAATATCTAGTCTATATGCATGCTATGCGCAAACAAATGCAACAACCAAGTGCAGCAAACCAACTGGGTCCTATACTACCGGTTACTAACGCTCGCACCTAGATTGCGCGTCCTATAGCCAGACCTGCTCTGATACCAACTCCTGTGGCACCCCAGCTCAGAGTAAACCAGAACGCCCCGTATTCCAGCCCAAGGACTAGTCTTCTGGAATACGGCACTGTTGGCATAGAACAAATCAGCTCTTTATTACAATGGATAAAGTTACAAAGGGTATATGGATTACATTGGCATGGCGACACTACACCTGCCCGGGGTAGTTCTATGCTAACAGCGGAGAAACTCTCTCGGCAGCGGAACAGCAACAACGGTGATGGACTCCACTCCACAGGGACTCTGGCTAGAACGTGTATCCTAGATCGCAAGCACAGGATCCTCGGCAAGTAAGCAATCACGGCATGACCTGCAAACTGGCATGACACGCCAGGTGAGTACTTTGAATGTACTCGCAAGGGGGGGGGGGGGGGGGGGGGGGGGGGGGGGGGGGGGGGGGGGGGGGGGGGGGGGGGGGGGGGGGGGGGGGGGGGGGGGGGGGGGGGGGGGGGGGGGGGGGGGGGGGGGGGGGGGGGGGGGGGGGGGGGGGGGGGGGGGGGGGGGGGGGGGGGGGGGGGGGGGGGGGGGGGGGGGGGGGGGGGGGGGGGGGGGGGGGGGGGGGGGGGGGGGGGGGGGGGGGGGGGGGGGGGGGGGGGGGGGGGGGGGGGGGGGGGGGGGGGGGGGGGGGGGGGGGGGGGGGGGGGGGGGGGGGGGGGGGGGGGGGGGGGGGGGGGGGGGGGGGGGGGGGGGGGGGGGGGGGGGGGGGGGGGGGGGGGGGGGGGGGGGGGGGGGGGGGGGGGGGGGGGGGGGGGGGGGGGGGGGGGGGGGGGGGGGGGGGGGGGGGGGGGGGGGGGGGGGGGGGGGGGGGGGGGGGGGGGGGGGGGGGGGGGGGGGGGGGGGGGGGGGGGGGGGGGGGGGGGGGGGGGGGGGGGGGGGGGGGGGGGGGGGGGGGGGGGGGGGGGGGGGGGGGGGGGGGGGGGGGGGGGGGGGGGGGGGGGGGGGGGGGGGGGGGGGGGGGGGGGGGGGGGGGGGGGGGGGGGGGGGGGGGGGGGGGGGGGGGGGGGGGGGGGGGGGGGGGGGGGGGGGGGGGGGGGGGGGGGGGGGGGGGGGGGGGGGGGGGGGGGGGGGGGGGGGGGGGGGGGGGGGGGGGGGGGGGGGGGGGGGGGGGGGGGGGGGGGGGGGGGGGGGGGGGGGGGGGGGGGGGGGGGGGGGGGGGGGGGGGGGGGGGGGGGGGGGGGGGGGGGGGGGGGGGGGGGGGGGGGGGGGGGGGGGGGGGGGGGGGGGGGGGGGGGGGGGGGGGGGGGGGGGGGGGGGGGGGGGGGGGGGGGGGGGGGGGGGGGGGGGGGGGGGGGGGGGGGGGGGGGGGGGGGGGGGGGGGGGGGGGGGGGGGGGGGGGGGGGGGGGGGGGGGGGGGGGGGGGGGGGGGGGGGGGGGGGGGGGGGGGGGGGGGGGGGGGGGGGGGGGGGGGGGGGGGGGGGGGGGGGGGGGGGGGGGGGGGGGGGGGGGGGGGGGGGGGGGGGGGGGGGGGGGGGGGGGGGGGGGGGGGGGGGGGGGGGGGGGGGGGGGGGGGGGGGGGGGGGGGGGGGGGGGGGGGGGGGGGGGGGGGGGGGGGGGGGGGGGGGGGGGGGGGGGGGGGGGGGGGGGGGGGGGGGGGGGGGGGGGGGGGGGGGGGGGGGGGGGGGGGGGGGGGGGGGGGGGGGGGGGGGGGGGGGGGGGGGGGGGGGGGGGGGGGGGGGGGGGGGGGGGGGGGGGGGGGGGGGGGGGGGGGGGGGGGGGGGGGGGGGGGGGGGGGGGGGGGGGGGGGGGGGGGGGGGGGGGGGGGGGGGGGGGGGGGGGGGGGGGGGGGGGGGGGGGGGGGGGGGGGGGGGGGGGGGGGGGGGGGGGGGGGGGGGGGGGGGGGGGGGGGGGGGGGGGGGGGGGGGGGGGGGGGGGGGGGGGGGGGGGGGGGGGGGGGGGGGGGGGGGGGGGGGGGGGGGGGGGGGGGGGGGGGGGGGGGGGGGGGGGGGGGGGGGGGGGGGGGGGGGGGGGGGGGGGGGGGGGGGGGGGGGGGGGGGGGGGGGGGGGGGGGGGGGGGGGGGGGGGGGGGGGGGGGGGGGGGGGGGGGGGGGGGGGGGGGGGGGGGGGGGGGGGGGGGGGGGGGGGGGGGGGGGGGGGGGGGGGGGGGGGGGGGGGGGGGGGGGGGGGGGGGGGGGGGGGGGGGGGGGGGGGGGGGGGGGGGGGGGGGGGGGGGGGGGGGGGGGGGGGGGGGGGGGGGGGGGGGGGGGGGGGGGGGGGGGGGGGGGGGGGGGGGGGGGGGGGGGGGGGGGGGGGGGGGGGGGGGGGGGGGGGGGGGGGGGGGGGGGGGGGGGGGGGGGGGGGGGGGGGGGGGGGGGGGGGGGGGGGGGGGGGGGGGGGGGGGGGGGGGGGGGGGGGGGGGGGGGGGGGGGGGGGGGGGGGGGGGGGGGGGGGGGGGGGGGGGGGGGGGGGGGGGGGGGGGGGGGGGGGTCGAAATATCATTATTTGATTTGCTCTCTAAATCAACTCGGGAGACACAAATCGGCCTGATGTTGGTAGTATGCTGTCATGAAAATCTTTACATGTCTTCACTGAACACCTCTTTACATTTCCCCATGTGATTACCTTGAACCCATGATGTTCTTTAGTCAGAAGTATTTTTATGTGTAAATAATTGTATACTCTGCTCAAATGATTAATTGTATACTCTGCTCAAATGCTGTCTTGAAATGTTTTCATCCATACGAGGTTTCAAACTTGGCCTCCATTTGTTACAAGTTTTGAGCATGATACTGAACCTGTATATATATGTATTGGTGAGCAATCCACTAAGGACATTCTACAATGATGATGTAATCCTTTCTCTGTTTCTGAGCAGAACATGCACGGTAACTGTGATGCTAGGGTTCACATCTATACACGGACTTGCAGGTCCCCATGTCAAATTATGCAGTTAGGTTGAATTCCCATCAGAAACTGGTAGGATGGGATATAGGCCTCTGAAAATATTTCAGAGAAACATCTTTTGTATGTGATCGAAAGAAGTTGATGAACTGAAAGCAAGATTTATAGTGTTAAAAATCTGCTGAAATCTGCAAGAAATTGATCGTCGTGTTGGGAAAGGTGTGTTTGCGTCGAGTCTCTCCTTTTGCAATTTTGAGTTTCTCATGTCCATGTTCTGACTTGCAGAGGTCGGGGTCTTCCCCCTTTTCAAAAAATAATGTTCAGATTTGCAGTCGAAGTTGCAATTGGAATTCAACCAAAATTGACAAAATTCTCTTCTTGCTGTTTCTTGATATAAAACTACATATGTACGACATAACCGTGATATACATTCAGAAAAAGATGAATCTTTTCTGAGGTTTGCAAGTTGGATTATGCTATTAGGTGCACACATTCTTTTGTATTTTTCTGCATGCTTTCACTAATATTGAGTCTGTAGTGTAATTTTCAGCTACCTCAAGATTATAGTGTAGGTTCTATGATTTTTCGCCACTGTATTTCTTCATTCTAGACTTCAAAGTTTCTGTAATTTCCAGAGTATCCTGTTTGTTTCTAATTTAATATTCTAATATTTCCCCAGATTTTATTACTATATAGTAAGTAGAAGTGTTTCTGACCTGGTGATCTTCCTGGGATTTCCCTCAATGTTTCCCTCAATGTTCTCTTTGCCATCCGCCAGCACATGGCAAAGAGCCTACAACCTTTGCCATCAGCTGGCGGATGGCAAAGAGCCTGCAGCCTTTGCCATCAGCTGGCCGATGGCAAAGAGCCTGCAGCCTTTGCCATCTGCTGGCAGATGGCAAAGCACGCCGTTAGCCTCCTAACGTGGCTAACCCCGTTCCTCGGGCTTTGCCATCGGCCAGCTGATGGCAAAGGCTACAGGCTCTTTGCCATCTGCCAGCAGACGGCAAAGAAGCCTTTACCAGAGTTTATTCAGCCGACCCTTTGCCGTCTGCTGGCAGATGGCAAAGCCCTTTGCCATCTGCCGTCCGTGCCTTTGCCATCAGCCATGGCAGATGGCAAAGTGCCTGATTCCAGTAGTGATGGGAGTGGTCACCTGAAGTTTGCTGCAGCAAACTTGGCTGCGCACTGGTGATCAACAGGGAGTTGATTGGGATCAATGGCATTGTCTGGGGTGGTTATCTTAGGAAGTACTATGATTCTGGAGGTCTTGGAAGGAATTGGACCAATATACATCATAGTTGCTTTGCAACAGCAGAATTGGTCCAGAATCAAGATCATGATGGTGCACTGAAATGAAGAAGCCACTTGATCTGAAATTTGGCAAGGCAGGGTTATTTGGACATATGAAGATGCTGTAAAAATTTCATACCAAAATGGTACTTCCTTCACAGCGCTTGAATCTGGACAGAAACTAGATGGAATTCTTGGGAGAAATTGGCTAAATGGATTAAGCCCAAATTTTTTGGAGAGGTGTTATATAGGTAGTAGAATGATCTGGTAAATTTTCAGCAATTATGGAGCAATATAAAATGTAGTTGCTTCACAATGTGAAAATCTGTCCAAAAACCAAGATTTGAGGCTGTGCTCACATAGATGATTGGTTAGGATTGAAACTTGATGGAGATTCATGAATTGAGCATATGAAGATGATTGCAAAATTTCAATTCATTTGGATACTCCTAGCTAGCACTTGCTTCGCAAAGCTTCCAGTTGACCAGAAACTTTGGAAATTTGCCAAGGGAGATTTAATAACCAAATAAAGTTTAATTTTGGCATGTGGCAATGAGATGGATAGGAAAGAGTGCACAAAAAGTTTGGGGTCAAACAAGCAAAGGTAAATAGCACTTCCTTCACAAAGTGCCATTTAGGGCCGAATAAGAAAAGAATTATTTGTGAATTATTTTTGAACATGACAAGGAATATTTTGGCATATATGAAGAAGATATGTCCCAAAAAGTTTATGAGAATTATTTGGGAATTTTGGGACTGATGGAAATGTGGGTTGCTTCACAACTCAGAGCAAACAAGGTTATTCCTTTAATAGAAAAAGGAATATTCCCACGGAAAAAAATATTGGGATTGGTCCAAGATGGAAATGACATGGTCTTGGGATGGTTTAGAGGTTGGCAAGCCACTCGGGAAGAAAAAATGAAGGGTCATCCCTCCGGGTTTCAAGACTACTAAGCCACAGAAAAATGAATCCGGACCAAAATCAAAGAAAAAGGAAATGGGCAAAATCCAGGGTGTTACAAACCTACCCCCCTTAAAGAAATCTCGTCCTCGAGATTTGGTTGCTCAGGGATGAACATTTCCACTTGTGAAAACAATTTCCATCTCGGGTTTCCTTTTTGCCTTTATATAATGTTCCCACTGAATTTCATATGACTAACTGCCTTGCTTCTGGGTGGTTTGCTTTACTGAAACCTTTTTCTGGCAAATCCTACCTCATATGTTACTCTGACTCCAATTCTTTTATGTCTGCTATCCTGTCTGAGGCAATGAATTATCTGGACTGAACTATGTGCCCTGTTCATAAGTCTGAGGGTGATTCCTCATGGACGTGTTGTGATGAAGTTCAATACGGACAACCGTTCACTGAGTGGTGAACAGATTCTCTTGGTGGACACAAAATCTTGTACTCATTGCATTGGGTGACTTCAAATGGCTGTGTGTCCTCTAGGCTCAAAACAGTACTATGAATCATACCATTCTCCTGGCGGAATCTAGCTTCTCGCACGGATTATTGGGTCATCTTGGGTATCTTCACTGTTTTGGGTATAAAATTCCCACCAAATATTTGACTGTCACCTGTCATGACCAGCATAGAAGTATACGTCCTTATTATCCATAGACTTGACTGACAGTGGTCCTGGCAGCCGAGTCTTGTTCGCGGCAGGTTAGTCTTTAACTAATTCCCATCTGTGAAGACACCGGCTTAGGAACTGTTGTTCTTCCTTCTGATTACTCAGTCTATCGGCATCTCCATATGGATGATAGGCCGTGTAATGCTTTAACATGGCTGCTGAATTTGAACTGCTGAGTTAATCTTTCGGCTGACCTGACCAGCTTGGTTGCCTTCTTTTGACAGTTCTGAGCATATCTGATTGACTGGGCGGGTTGTCTTGATATGGGGTTCTTGCAAATGGAACAGATCCCGTGGGTGTGTACCCATGGTGGTCGGTATCGATCCCGACTGCTCTGAGTATCTGTACCATGTTGACCTTGCAACCATTATCATACCTGTATGGCCAATCTTGCTCCTTCATTACAGTTTTCTTTGCCTGGATCCTTAGCTGAAATAGCTTTGCTTAATATGCTCTTGATTCTTCGGGTGACCATAGGTGTTGTCAGGTACAATATTCTGGCTGGCATATTACTTTACAAGTTGTAGCTGTAGGGTAACGATCGTCTGAACCCTTGGATAAAACCAGCAAATAAACTAGTAGCGACCAGAACGGTCTTTACAACTCAGATCTGGGACATTACTGGAGTAACTCAACCCCAACTCAAGACGGCTGAAAAGCAGCTCAGAGCATGAGACAGTGTCGATAAGAAGAAAGTAGCAACTTCCTAAGACGGCCAAAAAATAGCTCAGAGCATAGGGTCATTGCTACGAAGAGAAATTCAACAACTGCCCGAGACGGCCGAAAAGCAGCTCAGAACACGGCCAGTTGCTGACAAGAGAAATAAAAATTCAGCATCCACCCCGGACGGCCGGAAACAGCTCAGAACACAGGCGTGGTGCCGTTACCAAAGAAAGACGGGCAAGTGTTCATCCGCGTCCCATACAGCTCACAATTATGCATACAGGTATGAGCATAATAATTTGAGGATACTGGAATAACACAGAGCAATGCTATAGGGCATATATCAGATGGTAGGCTTGCTCCATAGGTTGTTCATCATCACACTGAAGTGTATAACTGGCGTTCTCTTCTTCTTACATGGCTCATGCAATAGTCAGATCCTCACTGGGCTGGCATCATTGTATGAATAACCCATATGATCTTGGCAGCATGTCCACCATATCTATGGAAACATGTGTAACTGGCCACTTGATTCCCGAGGCATGCTTGTGTCTTGACTGATTTTTGCCTTCGGACCAACTGTTGCGGATCTGACCCTGGGGATGCCTTGTCATATACTTGCATCGGAAGGTGTCCATGTGTCATATCGAGGAAGACACAGGGATCCTTGTGTCGTACGCTTCTCAGGTAGCTTGTAGGGAAAGACTGGGTTGCTTACATCCGTAACTTCTTTTTGCCATATGCAAACTGAATGCAGATATATATATACCTTGATATTACTGCTGTCAGTTACTTGTTGTATACAACAGGGTATTCGGCTATCCTTCGTGCTGAAGACCACATTCATAACACATTCTGGCTTGCTCCCAAGACATAGCAAGTTCCAATTTGTACTGATAGTAAACTCAAACCTTATATATAAATCATACCTTTGGCACGGAATGCACTGTGGATCATGTACACAATTTGCCTTCTTGCTGATGCGACCATTACTGCCGTGAAAGTTGTACTAATATATACTTGATGCTGATAATCAATACAGCCAAGATATCATTTGTATTTAGGCCCAATATTCCCAATATAACACAGTTTACTGAGACTTCCATATTGCTGAGCTGAGCTTCCAAATGTCTGTCTTTTCACTGACTCTTTGGTTCAGGGTCGGTGAGTAACTTCCTTAAGGGGAAAATAAGGTAACACCAAGGGCCCAAATAAAAACAAAAGAAACCACTAAAACAAAAGCACACAAAGCAGCAAGATCACATTCTACAGCTATTCACAGCAATAATATGCATTCCTACTTAAGCACACAACTCTCGCAAGAACTCAGGTATTACGGTCTAACATGCTGTGGCGATGTGCATGAAAGTGAATCAATGTGTGGAAGAAAATTGGTGTAAACCAGGCTACACCAAATACGAGCTTAACACTGATGGAACCGGTGGTGAGGATGAACTTGGTGATCGGGGTCGAAGCACAGAAGTTACGACCATCTCATCATCAAGCGTACGGAATAAAACCGTACACGTCCAAAGAATAGGTGACGGAATGAGATAGTAGTGGAGAGAAACAGGCTTGCAGGCATTGCCCTTTTCTGATAACAAGCATCAGTAAGGGTTGCCGAAGAGGCTAAAGGAATGGCACGATTCAGGATAGAACTTGTCTATCACCGAAACAATGGGGGTGGCCGATGAGAATATATTGGTGTGGTACCGATGCATCAATCCGACAAGGGATCGACACCACCAAGCACCTTGGCATCACTCCGCTGGGACGAAGATGACACCACACCAAGGAACAAATATGCAGACTGGAGAGCGCAGGTAGGGAATCAAAACCGATGCCACCTACACTCACCAGATCAACCGTTAGTGATAAGATATCTAGTCTATATGCATGCTATGCACAAACAAATGCAACAAACAAGTGCAGCAAACCAACTGGATCCTATACTACCGGTTTCTAACGTTCGCACCTAGACCGCGCGTCCTATAGCCAAACCTGGCTCTGATACCAACGCTTGGGGCACCCCGGCTCAGAGAAGACCGGAATGCCCCGTATTCCAGCCCAGGGACAAGTCCTCTGGAATACGGCACTGTTGGCATAGAACAAATCAGCTATTTATTACAATGGGTATGGTTACAAAGGGTACATGGATTACATCGACACGGCGACACTACGCCTGCCCGGGGTAGCTCTATGCTAACAGCGGAGTAACTCTCTCAGCAGCAGAACAGCGATGACGGTGATGGACTCCACTCCGCAGGGACTCTGGCTAGAAAGCGTGTCCTAGATCACAAACTCAGAATCCTCGACAAGCAAGCAATCACGGCATGACCTGCAAACTGGCATGACCCGCCAGGTGAGTACTTTGAATGTACTCACAAGCTCACAACAAACACTAGCATTAAGGCAAAACAACATCATAGCAGACAAGATTATTAAGCAGGGTTATCTAGCAAGATAAATACCGAAGTAAATGCAGTAAAGTAATCCTTACTCCGAATAATCTTAGGATCCAATCCAAACCTGTGCCAAATCCAATTCCCAAGCATGTGGTCATCTGACCACTCAACTCATAGCCATCCCATGGCTAACATATCATACTCCGGATGCCATCTGCACCACAAGTCTGGCAAACTTACTCTCATCTGGGTTGTCTCACAACCCTCATGATACTCACGATCCACCGAGTACTTCTGATCATATGACGAGTTCTTCCATCATTATCACTACTATGGTTAACCACCTAGTGATGTCTGGACGGACTGTCCAATACCATGGACACGGCTATTCGAATAGATTTTACACTCTGCAGAGGTTGCGCACCTTACCCACACTATGGAGCACTAACCTCGTGATCCCATTCGGGTGGACCAGCGTTGCTCCAACGAAACCTGCCTAACCCGTGACTCTCCCATCGTACCACCGGCAATCATACTCCCTCGGAATCAAGCCTTGGGTGGCCCCTGTGTCCTCATGACACTTGCCACCGTCGTGGCCAAACTAAACTATCCCAAACTGGGACGTGCACACAAAACCAAACTGGGCTCACACGGTTATTGTCGCCTACCGTGCCAGGGTAGCGCGCACGCATAACCTTCCCTCTTTGGTGGTACCGATAAAAGAGCACGCGATCAGACCAAGTCAAGGCCGTCCCATACCAGCAAATGTGGTTGCACGAATAAGTCCGGACAGGTGACTCAAGGTCAACCATGAAATATCTAATCCCCAAATAATATTTCCGTCATGGCTGACACTCCGATAACCAGTATGCTAAAGCCACTGCTGCTAATTCAACTCTACGAACTGCCGGATGAACTCCAAAGTAATCATAGACAGTGATCTCAACATCATGGCATCAACGAGAGGGTAAGCTACTAGTCATTAATAATCCAGTACTCAACATGGTAGTCACCTATCCGAGAATTGCATAATCCAATTCATTTCACAGATAACTCATATTTGTTGTTAAAATAAATAGTTAAACTATGACATTGCAATGCGATGATGCAGATGAGAGTTGTGGCTTGCCTGGAGATGAAGGAATCATCGGGAAGAAGTGCGAAGAGTCTGCAGAATCGATCGCCAGAAATAGTTCTCTCACGGAGGTGCTGTTTACGGGCAAGGGCAAAATGGTCATTTTCATAGTGGAACCACATTCTGAAAATGTTACCAACACAACGGGATCGCTGAGATGAAGACGTGGGCGTTGGATTCATCCAAATCGGAGTTACGGTTGAAAAGCTGTAGTGGTTTTTCTGCCAGGGACCTTTCTATTATAAAATCTTCACAAACAGGCCCTCAGCTAAAAAACAGATCATGCACTTTCAGGAAATGCGCTTCCCAGAGGAGAAAGCATAATCTGGCCCGAAGAGCAACGAAAGTACGCTTTCGAGAAGTGAAAACATAAACGGTGTTTACGCCTCCACTTAACTAGGCAGCGGGCCCGCGTTGACTTCCTCTCCGGCTGATGGGTGGGGTCACGCGGGCGGTGGGGCCCTCCTGGCCTGGTTGTCTCCCTTCTCTCGCTGTTTCCCCGCGCGAAATAGAGGAGCGAGGCAGAGGCACGGCCGGCGATGGCCCGGCCAGCTCCGGCCATCTCCAGCGAGGGCGCGGACACCGGCGGGCTCGCCGTGAGGTGCCGCGGCCAGGGGGCACAGCAGAAGTGGCGGGGAGAGGGCGAGGCGACCTTGGTGGCAGGTGGCAGAGGCGGGCACCGGCGAAGAGCTCCGGCGATTCCGGCCGTCTCTGACCGAGGGGAGGCCACCAGCCGGACCAGGAAGTGATGCCGCATCCATCCAGGGGATCCATGCGTGCCGGGGAGGACTGCAGCGGTGGTGGCTCAAGGTGGCCGGAGAAGAAGGCGGCGACCTTGCCCGGGGTCCCGACCACAGTGGCTCCGGCGGTGAGGGGAGGAGCGGGGTGAGTTTGCCGGGGTACGGGGAAGAGCATGGTGGTGCAGAGAGGGAGGGAAGAGCTCCGGTTGGCTCCAATTTAAGCCAAGGCCGACGGCATTGCTTCGGCCATTGGAGGGCGAGGAGCGGCTCCAGAGGCAAACGGAGGGGTCAGGGAGGCTTCAGGCAGAGAGGTGGAGAGGTTGGTGAGGATGAGAGGGGTCGGGGGCCCTTTTATAGACGGGGCGACGCGGGTGGACAGGGACGGCCACGGCGACGATCTGAGCCAGACACTAGAGCTGCGGGGTGACGTGGCTAGCGTTTTGCGGCATTGAGGAGCTTTGCGGAGGAGCGGAGAGGGCTCTGGTTTGATCGGGAGAGCTCGGGGGTGGCCGTATACGATGGCGCACGCGCGGTACAGTGGCGGAGTAATGGCGACTGTCGTGGCGCAGCGAGGAAGAAAACGAAGGGGGAAATGACCAGAGAGGGGTGCGTGGACGGCGGGGAGGGTGGCCGGCATGCGGGGACAAGCCACGACGGCCTGGATCAGCCTGCCGACGCGACCGAACACAGCCGGAGCACAGAGCGCGCAGATGGCCTGCTCTCAGCGTAGTCACGATGTGCATATGATGCCACGACCACGTCTTTGGCACGAAAACTTGTCCAGTGTGTAGTCCCTCCAGGCTACAGTCTCCAGGAAGTGATGGCTCGATGAAACGCGATGTAGTTAGATGGGAGTGGTCACCTGAAGTTTATTGCAGCAAACTTGGTTGCGCACTGGTGATCAATAGGGAGTTGATTGGGGTCAATGGCGTTGTCTGGGGTGGTTATCTTATGAAGTACTATGATCCTGGAGGTCTTGGAAGGAATTGGATCAATATACATCATAGTTGCTTTGCAATAGCACAATTGGTCCAGAATCAAGATCATGATGGTGCACTCAAATAAATAAGCCACTTGATCTAAAATTTGGCAAGGCAGGGTTATTTGGACATATGAAGATGCTGTAAAAATTTCATACCAAATGGACATGCCAAAATGGTAGTTCCTTCACATCGCTTGAATCTAGACAGAAACTAGATGGAATTCTTGGGATAAATTGGCTAAATAGATTGAGCCCAAATTTGTTGGAGAGGTGTTATATAGGTAGTAGAATGATCTGGTAAATTTTCAGCAATTATGGAGCAATATAAAATATAGTTGCTTCACAATGTGAAAATCTGACCAGAAACCAAGATTTGAGGCTGTGCTCACATAGATGATTGGATAGGATTGAAACTTGGTGGAGATTCATGAATTGAGCATATGAAGATGATTGCAAAATTTGAACTCATTTGGATACTCCTAGCTAGCACTTGCTTCACAAAGCTTCCAGTTGACCAGAAACTTTGGAAATTTGCCAAGGGAGATTTAATATCCAAATAAAGTTGAATTTTGGCATGTGGCAATGATACGGATAGGAAAGAGTGCACAAAAAGTTTGGGGTCAAACAAGCAAAGATAAATAGCACTTCCTTCACAAAGTGCCATTTAGGGCCGAATAAGAAAAGAATTATTTGTGAATTATTTTTGAACATGACAAGGAATATTTTGGCATATATGAAGAAGATATGTGCCAAAAAGTTTATGAGAATTATTTGGGAATGATGGAAATGTGGGTTGCTTCACAACTCAGAGCAAACAAGGTTTTTCCTTTAATAGAAAAAGGAATATTCCCACGAAAAAAAATATTGGGATTGGTCCAAGATGGAAATGACATGGTCTTGGAATGGTTTAGAGGTTGGTAAGCCACTCGGGAAGAAAAAATGAAGGGTGATCCCTTCGGGTTTCGAGACTACTAAGCCACAGAAAAATGAATCCGGACCAAAATCAAAGAAAAAGGAAATGGGCAAAATCCAGGGTGTTACATACTACGCCTGCCCAGGGTAGCCCTATGCTAGCAGCAGAACAACCCGAGGAAGAGGAATGACCCTCGGCAGTGGAACGATGACTGCAGTAAAGCCAAAATCACTGATGGATCCAAGTAGCACACAGGTAAGTCCCCCTTCCCCGGGAGATAAGTCCAAATATGGAGGACGAGATTTTCTTAAGGGGGTAGGTTTGTAACACCCTGGTTTTCGCTCCCTGTTTTTTTCCTTCGTGGGATTTGACTCCCGTCTTTTTTCTCTCGGTGTTATCGGATTTCTCCAGCTCTTGGGAATATGAAGATGGTCATATAGCCTTGCCTTTCCTATCCATCTAGAGATTCTCTTTAGATCAACCTTGCCACCCAAGATCTATTCTCAGGATTTTGCCGCCGAAACCCTACCTTCCGAGTTGCCGGAAGAGAAACCCTGATCCTCTCAGTTACAAAGGAACCTCAATTTCCTCTGATCTGTTGCCTCCCAAACTTTTCCCAGTGATCATCCTTCATCTATAAACCCTGGATATGTAAAAATATTGCCAAGTCATTTGCAATATTTTTCATTTATAATTAATTCCTTTTTCTGCCAGTTAAAGGAATTAAATCCAGGAAAATATCTATCCATCTCCAAAGTTCATGAAAACTTGTGGAGATATTCTTTGTGATCATATTGAACTCCCATAAAAATATTGGCCATAATTAAATGGGGGAAATTGCATTTTCCTATTTAAAGCCAATATTGCATTTTGGGCACTTTCTAAAGGAACTATCATTTTGGTAGCCAGGAAAAATCCCAAATAAATTGTGGAGCTTCTCCTATCCATATCTTCACCATTTACATCAAGAACCCAAGTTCCATAGTTCAACTTTTGAGCATAGCACCCATTTGCAAATTCTGTCCAGATTTCCAGTTTGCAAAGGAAGTGCTTGAACCCTTGATCCATTTGAGCTAAAAAAATTCATGGTGATTAACTTTGCTAAATAACTCACGAGCACCAAAAACCAGTTCAATCCATCTAACCATTTATCCACAGCATTTTTCTCAAGTTTTTGTCCATTTGGAACCTCTGTGAAGGAAGTACCACTTTGGCATTTCCAAATGAGCTAAAAAAATTCCAGTACCTCCATGCATCCAAATAACTTCCCTCTCCCAAAATTCAGCTCATTTAATCAAATCATTTGAGGCCAGCTTTAAAATTCAGTTTTTGGACCAAATTTTGCACTGTGAAGGAAGTGTATGCAAAATAGGTCCAAATGACTTGAAATTTTTCCAGCATATAGTCCTTACTACGCCATGTCAGCTTGACAAAGTTTCAACACCCCACCCTCATCAATTTCTCCTCTGCAATCCAGTAAAGTTTGCTATCAGAATCTTTTTCTGCAAGTTACACTTACCTCAGAGCTATCTAGTTGGTTCCAACCCCTTATATTACCTAATTGAGCAGCAAGGGACCTTCTAGACAAGCTTAGACAGGCATAAACCTTCCAGGGCACGCCATGCACGTGGTGACCACGCAATGTCCATGCAGAAATGGCGCTCTGCGCCTCTGTCAGCTTCGTGCAGTCATCTCTGGCTAGCTTCGGCTCGTCCGGGCATGTCCTACGGCCTCACAGCACCCATGTAGCCACTCTCCCATAGCTTCCCCCTCCTATCTCCTTCTCCTCACGCCACGGCAACTCCGGTGAACTATGCGCCCGTGACTCGCCTTCGTCGTCTTTCTCCTGTCACCTCCCTCCTTTAGCCTCTTCTCCCCCGAGCTGTCCCCTCCTTCTGGCGTTCGTCAGGTCGGCGCTGTGCACAACCAAAGCCACGTCGCCGGCGGTCCAGTGCATGGCTAAGATCGCCACGGCAGCCGTCCTCATCCCCTCTCGTCGCCGGGCTATAAATAGCCCTCCCCGCACCCTCTTGAGCTCACCAACCTCCTCCACTCTCCCTCTGGACCTCCTCGGCGCTCTCGCCCGACCGAGTACCTCACCAGAGCATTCCAATTTCCGTCGAGCCGCCGCCCTCTGCCACCACCGCAGCCCCATTGCTAGCCACCCCCGGTGCCCGTAGACCTCACCCCGAGGAGCGCCACACGCCAGAGAGCCCGCCCGTGCCCTCGCCGAACCCATTCCCCCACCCGAGCCCCTCCATCACCCGGAGCCACCGCGGCTCGGCCACCACTGCAGCACCTCGCTCCGGCCACCCCCGGCGCCGTTTCCACCACCCACGGGCGCGGGGTGGAGCGGCTCGTCCATCCCCTGCGGCGCCCAAGCCCGCCGCGGCCTCCAGTCGCCGGCACCGGCACCTAGCCCCGCCTCTGCTTCGGCCGCGCACAGGCGTGCGAGGAGGGCGACGACCCCGACGGGTGGGCCTCCCCTATCGGTGGCCCGAACCCCCTCCTCTGTTTTTTTCAGAGGTGACTGCGCAGGTGGGTTGGCCCAGTCGGCAATAGTGGCCGCAGCAGCCAGGTTCGGCCCAAGTGGCCCGTGGGCGCAGTGCTCTTTAATATTTTTCCAGAAAAAACTGCTGAGGACCCAGCAGTAAATATTTTTCTTACAGAAAGGTCCTTCCACAGTCAAACCCTCACATCTTTTACTCGTAACTCCGATTCAGGTGATTCCAAAGCCCACGTCTTTAGTTCGTCGAGCCCGATCCGATGGTACCATTTTCATAATGTGTTCACATAGTGGAAATGACCATTTTTCCCTTACCCTATATTCAGCCCCTCCGAGAGGGAATCTTTTCCGGTGAATTCTTCCGCGGCCTCACCGCACTTCCTCCCGGAGTAATTCTTTGACCCTAGGCAAGCCGACCATCTGATATATGCCCTAAAGCATTGCTCTATGTTATTCTTGTGTGTTTAACCTACTAATGATGCCCGTGCTAGAACTACTTAAATTCCTGTTAGTTTGTATTCATCATTTACATTACTTGATCATGTTTATCATTACGGCATTAATGACTAAATATGATGCTATACGGAGATAGTTTGATGTGTTTATGCAGTTGTTACCTCATACATAGTTACCACCAGGTTAAGTTATTCATGATGGATATACCTGCCGGTTAAGTACTTGCTAAAACTGAACATAGTCGGTTGATCCTGAACCACCTATCCGGGCTTTTTCGTGCAACCACATTTGCTGGTATGGGACGGCCTTGACTTGGTCTGGCTCCATGCTCTTTCACCGGTACCTCCAGCTAGGGAGGGTTATGCGTGCGTGCTACCCTGATCAGGTAGACGGCGATAACCCTGTGGGCCCAGTTGGTTGGTTGCGCACAGTCCCCGTTTGGGACAATTTAGTTTGGCCACGATGGTGGCAGGTGTCACGAGGTGACACAGGGGCCACCCAAGGCTTGACTCTGGGGGAGGATGATTGCTGGTGGTGCGATGGGAGAGTCACGGGTCAGGCAGGTTTCGTTGGAGCAACGCTGGTCCACCCGAATGGGATCACGAGGTCAGGTGCTCCATGGTGTGGGTAAGGTGCGCAACCTCTGCAGATTGTAAAATCTCTTTCAATAGCCGGGTCCACGGTATTGGATAGTCCGTCTAGGCCTCACTAGGTGGTCAACCGTAATGATGATAATGGTGGAAGAACTTGTCC
Source organism: Thinopyrum obtusiflorum (assembly GCA_036873465.1). Classification (NCBI taxonomy): domain Eukaryota; kingdom Viridiplantae; phylum Streptophyta; class Magnoliopsida; order Poales; family Poaceae; genus Thinopyrum; species Thinopyrum obtusiflorum. Next base: position 42,160 of record JAAAWM010011619.1, read on the forward strand.
TGCATAGACATCAGATGTTGTCAGGAATATGGTATGTTAGCCATGGGATGGCTATGGAAGAGATGGTCAGATGACCAAAAGACTTGGATTGGACTTGGATCAGTTTCAGATTGGATCATGAGAATGTTCGGAATATGGATTGGACTTGCTAGATAACCCTGTTATGTCATGATGATCAATGCTGCTAGATGTTTAATCATGCTAGATAATTTTGCTACAACATGATAATTAATATTGCTAGATGAGTATGCTATGTCATGATAATTAAGGTTGCTCTAATAAAAAATACATGCTTGAATGCCATGGATTGCATTGCTTGGTGTATATGTTAGTTTGGTTTGCTTGCGAGTACATTCAAAAGTACTCAGCGGTCTTCAATGTGGCCAGGTTCGCATAAGGATTCGTCGTCGAGGAGCCGAAGTGTTCGCAGGCTAGGAGAGTAACCCAGTCAGATCCCTGTGGATTGGAGCCGCATCGAGACAAGCTGCCTTAGATAGAGCTTTTTCGCTGCCATCACTCTTGTTATATATCCTGTAAGACCTATATATCCCTTAATAGAAATGCTTGTGTTCATGATACTTGTTGTAAAAGCGCATGCCAGAGTAATTTCCTGGGCTGGTATGCGTGGCGACCGTCTGGCTACGGTGGTAGTCAGGCGGGGCGCCACAGCTAAACTATTTAGGATTGATATCGTGTATACCTTATCTTCTCTCTTGTTATTATATTGATTCCAGAAGTTGTCAAGTATGCATTCCTGAACTTCATCTAGAATAACATGATTCTTGGGTTTGAAATTAAAGGTATTTGGTTTAGGCTATTTTCAGCCCCAAAGCTGAATACCTCAAACCCATGGGGATGTAGTCCTCTCTTAATTCCTGCAAAATTGATGACCGAGAGAATATGTCAAGCAAACTATTATCTTTTTTCTTAATATTCTCAAATATTACTTTACAACTATTCCCAGCTATGGTGTTGTTAAATAAGACCCATCTTCTGGTCGAGCTTTTCTTACTATTAATTTGATTGTATTATTTCTTCCCTTTATTTCTGTGTTTCTAGTAACATCATATTCTTGTTCTTTATTTCTGTGTTTCTGCTTCTAGTTTATTTATTCTATTTTCTAGGTTTCTAACTCTACTAGATAATATTCTCTCTTTTGTTTCAAATTCTATTTCCTGTCTTCATTTCTGTTTTTTGACTCTTAGACAGGAGGCACAAGCTTGTTTTAGGCATAAGCTACACGTGGACCTGTTATCTTGGCTTGGATAATATATACAGAAAGTACATTTTATGTTATAATCACCTTTTCCTTGAATCCAATCATGTTCATGATCTACTTGGTTCATCATTTAAATTTTTAAACCTGCTAAATCATCTATTAGGTCTATCTCATCTTCACTTGAATCATATTCTTGAGTCTCATTTTCTACTTCATCTGTTTCTATGATTGAATATATTGACTCATCGTCTTTTATTTCATCATCGCATACTAATATATTCTCATTAATGCTATCTATGATTAATACTCTTTCTTGCTCTTCATACTTACTGGAGTATCTTTTCTGGTCTTTATTAGGGCAGGTCCTACTTTGGTGATCGGGAGAGTTACATATAAAACACCTGCATGTTTTATCATAAGATTTTTTTAGGATAATATCTTCTTACATTTATTTTATGTAGAAATGGAGCTCTATTATCTGACCTTGTTAAGAAATATCTTTTCTTTATTCTAAAATTTCTATTATCTCTCCTCTGCGGTTTATAATATTTTTTATTCCTATACCTTTCTTCTCCATATGTTAGTGGTATTTGGACAATGTTATTACACAAATTGTAATCTGATTTCTTCATAGACCTTTGAGCTTGTATACCTGTACATACCTTTCTTAGATGCTTAAAAATAAATGTTATGGCTTGGGATATATTTACAATGGTTTCTGTTGATTCCTTTTTATATTCCTCAAATATTATGGACCCTAGAGGGTCAGGCAGCTTATTAAAATATCTTTCAACCCCCCTACATTAAAACCTTGTTTAGCAGTGGTATCATTATATAAATAATGCCGAGAGAACTCTTTTATACCTTTCCAACTAGTTAATGTTAATTTTTCTATTTCTCTTAATTTTTTGTTTTGTAAAGAGGTATGTCCTAATTTTGGATCTTCTGCTATAATCGTATTTGAAATAACATTTGCGAAGTTATTGGGATTACTTTCGGCCCTTTTTAATTCTTCATATTGATTAGGGTATGACTCTACCCATTGTTCCCATAGAACTTTTACGAACTCTCCTAAAAATGTTTCAACATATGTTATCATATCTTCCATCTTAGTGCCTATATTATGCTGGTTTTGTATATATTTTAAACTATTAAACCTTTCCATATGATAATTATATTCGGCCAATCTATCGGGTCATGAGCTGCTAAATTTAATATTGCACCATCATTCTTGTAATTTTGGAATTGGACTGATTTTTCAAAATCTCTTCTTTTAGTACCCATATATCTATACTGTCTGGGGGTGTACGTAGGTAGGTAATCATCTTTTTTTGGGGGCCATTGCCCAGCTAATCTGGTAGGTTTCTCTGTTTCTCCTTCTCTTTTTACCAAAGATTCCCCATATCCATTTCTTCTTTTATTACTACTCTCTACTTCCATAGCTTCCACTGCATTATCTAAATTGTGCAGCCCCACATCATCTAGTGAGTTATAAAAATCACAATTTTTTTTGAATCATCATAATTTTTATCTTCTATCAACTTCCTCCTCTTCATAGCTTTCTAGTAATAACTAATTATTTATATTCCATTGCTCTTCTTCGTCCACAACTTCATCTTTATGGCTCTGAGCAATATTCTTATTTTTATCATTATTATCAGTGGTAGCATTATTATTACTATTATTATTGTCTCTCTTTTCTTCTGATGCTATAGTGTTGTTTATCATGCTAGAACTACTAGTGGTTAACTTTTTCTCGCTTTTTAATTTATTTAATCTCGCAATCTCTCTAATGAAAAATAATTCTCTTTCTCTTATTTTAGGCCAATCTGTTGTCATGGAATTACTATATTCCCATTCTATATGCTTTAGTTTCTTTTCCCAATGAATTATTTCATCGTCTAAACTAGCATTTTCCATGTATTTAGTTACACCTTTATTCTTAACATTACTAGTTTCTAATTCTGACATAAAAGATTATGTGTCTTCTATTGATGCAGATTTGTAGTTCATAAATCTAATACTACTACTTTCTTCACAATTTTGATAGCTTATATAGTTTTTAGGTTGCTTTAAGTCTTTCTTTTCTATTAGTTCACATATCTTCCATTCTTCTCCTGCTCTTTCTTTAGAACCAATTGAAAGAGAATTCATAAATTGTATACCTTTTGATTGCATGCTATGAATTACATCATTTACATTTACTCTATATCTAGAACTACTTCTTTTAGTGAGCCTTCCTATAAATTCTAGGCTTACTAACAAATTTGTACCTTCAAAATCTTCATATCCTTTAGTTTGAAAACCAAAACTCATTTTTTATTAAATTCTTTCACATGCGTTATTAAATCTAGAGCTATGTATGTTATTAATCTATTTTCATTCATATCTCCTTCCATAAAGCCTAATGCTACTTTATCCACTGATTCCCATCTTTTGTCTAGTAGCGTTATTAAAATCTTTGCTCCTAATTTCTTTCTTGTCATGCCTTTAACTCCTATGATATACATACCTTGATGAATATATTTATAACCACAATATGTTAGTTCATTTTCAATATTCTTGCTCACAATTCTTAAGTCTACTGGGTGAGTTAACACACTAAGCTCTACTTCTCTAGATATTCTGTATAACCCACTCTTACTTTCAAACATACCTCTGTGATATAGTTGCGATGATTTTATTTTTCCTAGGGTATATTTTTGATATCTTTCCAAGTCTCTTTGCAAATCTATAACTTCTTCTATACTATCAATATCATGAGCTTTGCATGATAATCTATGCTTCATTGCAAGAGGTCTTGAGTTTTGCCTTACTACTTGGAGGAACTTGTCTCTCCTAGTGCCGCTTTTAGATACATCCATTTTTCTGAATTAATGCTCCTAGATGAGGATACTATTCCAGATGAAGATAACACAATTTCTTTATTGCTTTGAGAACTATCTAAAACCTGGATTAATAGTTGATGAATTGTGTTATTCTGTCTTATTACTATTTCAGAGTCTTCCTTTGGTGAGTTGTGATCAGAAAATCCGACAGGAGGTGATAAGTATTTAGCTACTTTGTTTAATGCCTGGCTATATTCAGTCATATAATTATAAGAGGATCAAAGTTTTTACCTCTTGTACCAACTTTTTTATTTCAAGAATATCTGGTCTTAATTCGGTGCATGGGAGCAAGTCTTTACCTTTACTTAGGTAATGGCCTATTGATAACACTTCTTCTTTAATGTAGTCGTTATTCTTGCAAACTATATTCTGTCTTACTTTTGCTTCTTCTAGCTTATGTAAAACAAGATCAATTTTAGTATTCAACCCAGAGCACTTGTCTGCGAGTTTTTGGTATTCTTTAAATAAACTTTCAAATTTCTGGTCTAAATTGTCTTGTCTTTTTCCCCAAGATATAAAAAAGTTATATATTAAATCGACGACCGTATTTCGCCGGCTATGCGGTGTATGCCAAATATGATCTTTCGAGGGATTTATTCTGCACCTTATATTAATGTTCTCTTTAGTATTTATTATCTTACCTGTGCTAACTTCTAGGTTTAGGTATTTTAACCTTTCAATGATTAAAACACTGGACCTGATACCAACAATACAATATTCAAAATAATCTACATGCTTTCGCGGTCTTAATTAGTGCGCGGATATTCAAATGCTAATATTCAGATACTGTTCACAATCATGTAGCAACACTGTTCACCACATTGTGTTTACTATTCACTTTACTATTCAACACTATTCAAATAATTAGGGTCTTTACTATTCATTACTATTCCAATTAATGTTGCATGTCTGGTTATTAACATGGCTAATTAATGTGGTTTAATTAAACTAATATGCAGGATCCGAGGTGGGTGTCGAGACCCACATTACGGCCTATTTTTGCTGTGGAGGTTGTAAAATTTCTACTCGGTACTCACCATATTTTTCATTATGTTATTTTAGATGTAGCTAGATACGTTCACTTGATGGTTTTAATTGCAAACTTATGGGGTAAATTTTTATCGTCTTCCCAGGCAGTTCCACCCAAAGGGAACACTTCTCTACGGCCACAAGGTTTTTATTCAACTGCCACTCATAGGGCTAAATAGAGCACTACTGGCAGAGGTTTCTCCTATAGGATCCCTAGCATAAGAACTCATCCCATAAATTCAGAAATAAAAATACCAAGTGAAACAAGAAACTACATCATTTTCACAACATAATTTACATATGGTTTTCCCTTTTGGGAGACCCCGAAGGGATTTACACAAACTAAGAGATTACCTTAATATGCTTCATGGCAGATCTTACAATGACTTATATGTGGTGGCTATCTTACAAGGTGGAGGTGGTGCTACTACTATTACTACTACTACTACTGCTACTACAAGAAGTGCTCTGGCTCTTCTCTGCTTGTTTGCTTCTTTCGTGTGTTCTACGTCTATCTCTAAGCCAGCGTCTCCTTTTATAGCTGCGAGGGAGGCGTTCAGGAGCCTTATCATCTTTATTTAAATAGCATAGCTTTCTTGCATGTCCACCTAGAGCGTGAATACGGATGTCTTCACGAGAGCGCCCGGCAGGCTCGCAGCTTCTCGGCTTTCGGGAAATCTTTCACGTGGCTGCTTTGTGGAAAGCTTTCACGTGGGCTTTGTCTGTTGGCAAACAATTTGCTAGCCTCCAGTGTCTTCTAGCATATGAGTAATATCATGCATAGATAATTTTTACTCACATTACTGTCTTCTTCACTCCCTTGGCTTTACTCAAAATTATGCCTTCTTCTTCGATGCATGTGGCCATGCCAAAGCTCTTTTCTTTTTTTTTTAAATTGGAGGTCTTCCCCGCCAAAATAATTGATAATACATTATCAACATTGATATTCGCTCATATTGGGATATCTATCAGTATTCGGGGAGGGAGGTCCTCCGTGCCCGAATACAATTCTTATCTTTATTTCCTCAAATTTCTCATCCATTTCTTCTCTTAATTCTTTTAAGATTTCTTCTTTTAATTCTTTCTTTATTATTTTTAACCATTCTTCAAATCTTTTATTCATTTATTGATCTATGTATTCACTATCTAAAGGGTCAATTCCTTTCTTTGGATTCTTGATATGTATGATATTTTGCAGATCCTTCTTTCTTTGGATTCTTAGAGCTTGATGCTTCTCCTTTGTAGGAGTTGCTGAAGTGGGTATATTTTTATCTATGCCCCTTCGCTTCTCAATATATTCTTTGGCTTTGGGATCTATATAGTAATTTTCTCCTATTACTTTCCTTGCCCATTTCAAAGCATCATTGATATCTTCATATATTTTTAATGTTAACTCTTCGTTTCTTCGCTTTGCTGCAAACTTCTCGATTTGAATTTCTTCCCATTGCATGTATATTCCTGGTTTACTTCCCCCAAACATAATATATAAAGGTTCTTCTTTTTGTACCTCTATATTTGTTTGTCTTGGACTATTTTTGTTCAACATGTTGACCATATTGAAATATTCTGCAAGGCTATTGAGATAAGATAGCATATATCCTTTCTCTTCTCTTTTGACCATATATTGATACCACATATTATCCAGTATGCATCGTTGGATTTCATCAAGACGGATATGACTCTTTGGCTTGAAATTGAATGTATTTGGCAAAAGTATCTTTAATTTGTTGTCATCTTCAAATATGAAACATTCATTTCCGCCTACGAGTGTTTCTCTCTTCATTTCTGTAAAATTGATGAGTGGGAAAATATGTCAGGTAAACTATTATCCTTTCCCTTAATATGCTCAAATATTACTTTATAACCATTCCCATCTATGGTGTCTTCAAATAAGACCCATCTTCTGATCGAGATTTTCTTACTATTAATTTGGTTATAATATCGACATATAACTTCACAATCTGTTCGTACCATAAATTCTTTAAATCCTAAAAATTGCCTGAAGGCATTTATTGCATTAACTACTGCAAGTATTTCCCTATCAATATTATTTACTGTCTTTAATTTATAACTTCCTCAAGCATATCTACATATTTTTTCTTCTGCTTTTGGAGAATATTTATTAGGTTTTTGTTTTAATATAGCACCCCATCCTATCTTAGAGGCATCCATTTCAATTATAAAATATTTTTAAAGGCAATTCTAGGGGTTTTAAATTTTTGACTCTTTCCTTGATGGCCCTTACTAGTTTTATGTCTTCAGAATTGAAGTATCTTTGGCCATTCTTTCTTAATTTTGCATACAAAGGTCCGGCTAGCTTCGCTAAGTTACCTCTATAATTCCTTGCATAGTTTACAATTCCTAGGAATTGTTGCAAAATCTTTTTATCACTCATAATGTCAGGAAACTCCAATATTTTCTTTGCAATATGATCTTGTAGGTATATCTTTCCTTCTCCTATTTAATGACCATGGAAATTTATTCTTTCTTTGTAAATTTCCATATTCTTTTTGGATAATATAAGCCCATTTTGTTCTACCTTTCGAAACAACACTTCAAGATGGGCTATATGCTCTTTGTATGATTTTGAAAATACTAATAAATCATCAAGGTAGACTAATATAAATGCTTGATTCTCATTAAATATATTTTGCACTTTTCTTTGAAAAAGTGCAGGTGCATTCTTTAGACATAATGGCATTACTAACCATTCATAATGGGCTTGTGGACAAGTAAAGGTTGTCGAAGGAATGGATTCCTCTGCCATTTTAACTTGCCAAAAAACGGCTTTTAAATCAAATATAGAGAAATATTTGCTTCCTTGTATTCTATTGATCAATTCTTGCTTATTAGGTATATTGTATGCATCATCAATCGTATTGTCATTACGCCTTTGAAAGTCAATTATCATTCTGGATTTACCTCTAACCACTTCGGCATGATTGCTAACTATAAAAGCAGTAGATCATTGAGAACTTCTGCTTTCTCTAATTGCTTTTAGCTTTAGTAACTCTTCAATATGCATTTTGAATTCTTCAATATCTTTTGGAGTAGCTCCTATTGGTCCTTACATAACTATATAATCTAGGTTCATAATATTTTTATTGTAAACTATAGAGTTCTTATCCCAATGTTTCATTGGTATTTCTCCAATAATTTGTCTATTTTCTAGTCTTTGCACAATCTTGTCTATATCTTTTTTGGATTTTATATCTCTATACTAATTTGGAGAGAAAGATTGTACCCCTATACATTCTATACATGTATTTTCTATTTGATATTCTTCTATGGTCTCACTAAGTTCTTCTTCTTTGTAGAATTGAAGGAGATCTAGACTGGCGCTATATAAATCATCTTCATTAGATATTTCTATATTTTGCAAAGCCATTCTTTATTTCTGTACTTCGGATGTGTATGGAACATTGTCTTGATATGGGGTATATGTAACCCCATCTTCATGTATAATCATGGTTTGTAAAGATTGTTGTAAAAATCTTAATCCTATTATCATGTCATCATTTATTACTGACAAATCTCTTATTGTAATTTCATCTATTATATATTTTGTCCCATTTATGTAAGCTTCAATATTATATGCCAACTAGTCATGGATTTTCTTTATTCATGACATATTGGTGGATACTTTGTATTTGTCATGGATGATGTTCTTTGTGCAACCAGTATCTAATAGTGCCAATATTTTATAGAAATATTTGGCTTTAGAATTATTCTGACTGGAATCCTGATTCCTAGCACTTCTTTAAATGATAATCACACTATATATTTATTTCCAAACCTAGTTATAGCACCTTTAAATTGTATTAACTTGTCTCTTTTTTATCTCTTACTGTTACCATTTGTTCTTTCATTTTCATGTTTCCAATGACATCATTTTCCTGTTCTTTATTATATTCTAACTTATCTTTTAGTTTTTCTAGTTCTGCTTCACAATCATTGGTAGCTTTCTTTAATACAATCATATTCTGCTTCACAATCATTGGTAGCTTTCTTTAATACAATCATATTCACAATCTACTTGGTTCATCATTTCTTTCATTAATTCTTCTTCCTCTTCATAGTTTTCTAGTAATAACTTATTATTTATATCCCATTGCTCTTCTTCATTCACAACTTCATCTTTATGGCTCTGAGCAATATTCTTGTTTTTATCATTATTATCAGTGGTAGCATTATTATTATTATTATTGTCTCTCTTTTCTTCTGATGCTATAATGTTATTTATCATGCTACAACTACTAGTGGTTAACTTTTTGTTGTTTTTTAATTTATTTAATCTCTCTAATGAAAAACAATTCTCTTTCTCTTATTTTAGGCCAATCTGTTGTCATGGAATTACTATATTCCCATTCTATATGCTTTAGTTTATTTTCCCAATGAATTATGTCATCATCTAAATTAGTCTTTTCCATGCAATCTATTAAACCTTTATTCTTATCATCACTAGTTTCTAATTCTGACATAAAAGATTATGTGTCTTCTATTGATGCAGATTTATAGTACATAAATCTAATACAACTACTTCCTTCACAATTTTGATAGCTTATATAGTTTTCAGGTTGCTTTAATTCTTTCTTTTCTATTAGCTCACATATCTTCCATTCTTCTCCTGCTCTTTCTTCAGAACCAATTGTAAAAGGATTCATAAATTGTTTACCTTTTGATTGCATGCTATCAATTACGACATTTACATTTAGTCTATATCTAGAACTACTTCTGTTAGTGAGACTTCCTATAAATTCTATGCTTATTAACAAATTTGTTCCTTTAAAATCTTCATATCCTTTAGTTTGGAAACCAAAACTCATTTTTCAATAAATTCTTTTACATGCATTACTAAATCTGGTGCTATGTATGTTATTAATCTATTTTCATTCATATCCGCTTCCATTAATCCTAATGCTGCTTTATCCACTGATTCCCATCTTCTGTCTAATAGCGTTATGAGCACCTTTGCTCCTATTTTCTTTCTTGTCATGCCTTTAACTCCTATGGTATACATACCTTGATGAATATATTTATAACCACAATATCTTAATTCCTTTTCAATATTCTTGCTCACAATTCTCAAGTGTACTAGGTGAGTTAACACACTAAGCTCTACTTCTCTTGATATTCTGTATAACCCACTCTTACTTTCAAACATTTCTATGTGATATACTTGTTGCGGTTTTATTTTTCTTAGGGTATCTTTTTTATATCTTTCCAAGACTATTTGCAAATCTATAACTTCTTCTATACTATCAATATCATTAGCTTTGCACGATAATTTTTGCTTCGTTGCAAGAGGTCTTGAGTCTTGCCATACTACTTGGAGCAACTTGTCTCTCCTAGTGGTGCTTTTAGATACATCCATTTTTCTAAATTAATGCTCCTAGATGAGGATACTATTCCAGATGAAGATAACACAATTTCTTTGTTGCTTTGAGAACTATTTAGTTTTTTCCAAAACCTAGATTAACTATTGAAGAATTGTGTTATTTTGTCTTATTATTATTTTAGAGTCTTACTTTGGTGAGTCATGATCAGAAAATCCGACAGGAGGTGATAAGTATTAGCTACTTTGTTTAATGCTTGGTTATATTCAGTCATATAATTATTATAGGATCAAAGTTTTTACCTCTTGTACCAACTTTTTTATTTCAAGAATATCTTGTCTTGATTCGGTGTGTGGGAGTGAGTCTTTGCCTTTACTTAGGTAATGGACTGTTGATAACACTTCTTCTTTAATGTAGTCATTATTCTTGCAAACTATATTCTTCTTACTTTTGCTTCTTCTAGCTTATGTAAAACAAGATCAATTTTATTATTCAACCCGGAGCACTTGACTGTGAGTTTTTGGTATTCTTTAAATAAATTTTCAAATTTCTGGTCTAAATTTTCTTCCCTTTTCCACAAGATATAAAAAAAGTTATATATTAAATCGATGACCGTATTTAGCTGGCTATGCGGTGTATGCCAAATATGATCTTCAGAGGGATTTATTCTGCACCTTATATTATTATTCTCTTTAGTATTTATTATCTTACCTATGCTAACTTCTAGGTTTAGGTATTTTAACCTTTCAATGATTAAAACACTGGACCTGACACCAGCAATACAATAATCAAAATGGAGACAGGAAATAGAATTTGAAACAGAAGAGGGAATATTTATTGAAAGAACAAATCTTAAAAGCGTTAAGACAAGAAATAGTTGAAGAAATAAAGAAAGAATGTGATCGAAAATATGATTTCCATTTGTCTGACGATGAACATATGGACATCGCTGGGCATGGACAGCCTACTGATTAAAAGGCTATATACCTGAATTGATATTGCTATCAATTATTTGGGCATGAAGGACCTCCCCGAATATTGGTAGATATCCCAATATGAGCGAATATGAATGTTGACAATGTATTATCAATTATGTTGGCATGGAAGACCCCAATTAAAAAAAGCTTTGGCATGGCCGCATGCATCGAAGAAGAAGGTAGAATTTTGAGTCAAGCCAATGGTGTGAGTCAAAGAAGAAGGCAGCAATGTGAGTAAGAATCATCTATACAAGATATTACTCATATGCTAGAAGACACTCTTATGAAGACATCCTTGTCCATGCTCTCATGATATTTCCAAAAAGCTGAGAAGCTGCCAGCTTGCCGGGCGCTCTCATGAAGACATCCTTATCCATGCTATAGGTGGACACATAAGAAAGCTATGCCATTTAAATAAAGAGGAGAAGGCTCCCGAATACCTCCCTTGCGGCTATAAAAGGAGATGCTGGCCTCAGCGCAAGACAGACAGAGAACACACGGAAGAAGCAAACGAGTAGACAAGAGCCAGAGCACTCCTCGTAGTAGTAGTAGCACCACCTCCACCTTGTAAGATAGCCACCACATCTAAGTCATTGTAAGATATGCCATGAAGCATATTAAGGTAATCTGTTAGTTTGTGTAAATCCCTTCGGGGTCTCCCGAAAGGGAAAACCATATATAAACTATGTTGTGGAAATGATGTAGTTTTTGTTTCACTTGGTACTTTTATTTCTGAATTTATGGGACGAGTTCTTATGCTAGGGATCCTATAGGAGAAACCTCTGCCAGCAGTTCTCTATTTAGCCCTGTGAGTGGCGTTTAAATGAGAACCTTGTGGTCGTAGAGAAGTGTTACCTTTGGATGGAACTGCCTGGGAAGACGATAAGAATTTACCCCATAAGTTTGCAATTGAAACCATCAAGTGAACGTATCTAGCTACATCTGAAATAACATAATGAAAAATATGGTGAGTATCGAGTATGAATTTTACAACCTCCGTAGTACAAACAGGCCGTAACGTTCGTCTCGATACCCAGCTCAGATCCTGCAAATAGTTTAATTAAACCGCATTAATTAGCCGTGTTAATAGCCAGACACGCAACAATAATTGAAATAGTACTGAATAGTAAAGGACCAGTTATTTGAATAGTGATGAATAGTAAACACACTGTAGTGAACAGTGTTGCTGCACGTGGTGAACAACAATTTGAATATTAGCATTTGAATATCCATGCACTAATTAAGACCGCGAAAGCATGTTGATTATTTTAAATATTGTATTGTTGGTATCAGGTCTAGTGTTTTAATCATTGAAAGGTTAAACTACGTGAACCTAGAAGTTAACACAGGTAAGATAATAAAATACTAAAGCAAACATTAATATAAGGTGCAGAATAAATCCCTTTGAAGATCATATTTGGCATACAACACATAGCCAGCTAAATGCGGTGGTCGATTTAATATATAAATGTTTTATATCTTGGGAAAAAGGCAAGACAATTTAGACTAGAAATTTGAAAGTTTATTTAAGGAATACCAAAAACTCGCAGACAAGTGCTTCAGGTTGAATAATAAAATTAATCTTGTTTTACATAAGCTAGAAGAAGCAAAAGTAAGATAGAATATAATTTGCAAGAATAATGACTACATTAAAGAAGAAGTGTTATCAATAGGCCATTACCTAAGTAAAGGCAAAGACTCGCTCCCACGCACCGAATCAAGACAAGATATTCTTGAAATAAAAATTTGGTACAAGAGGTAAAAACTTTGATCCTCTCAAAATTATATGACTGAATATAGCCAAGCATTAAACGAATTTGCTAAATACTTATCACCTCCTATCGGATTTTCTGATCATGGCTCACCAAAGGAAGACTCTAAAATAATAATAAGACAAAATAACACAATTTTTCAACTATTAATCCAGGTTTTAGATAGTTCACAAAGAAACAAAGAAATTATGTTATCTTCAACTGGAATAGTATCCTCATCTAGGAGCATTAATTCATAAAAATGGATGTATCTAAAAGTACCACTAGGAGAGACAAGTTCCTCCTAGTAGTAAGGCAAGACTCAAAACCTCTTGCAATGAAGCATAGATTATCATGCCAAGCTGATGATATTGATGGTATAGAAGAAGTTATAAATTTTAAAGAGACTTGGAAAGATATTAAAAAGACACCCTAAGAAACATAAAACTGCAGCAAGTATATCACATAGGTATGTTTGAAAGTAAGAGTGGGTTATACAGAATATCCAGAGAAGTAGAGCTTAGTGTGTTAACTCACCCTGTAGACCTAAGAATATTTAGCAAGAATATTGAAAATGAATTAAGATATTATGGTTATAAATATATTCATCAAGGTATGTATATCATAGGAGTTAAAGGCATGACAAGAAAGAAACTAGGAGCAAAGGTGCTAATAACACTATTAGACAGAAGATGGGAATCAGTGGATAAAGGAGCATTAGGCTTTATGGAAGGATATGAAGATTTTAAAGGAACAAATTTGTTAGTAGGCATAGAGTTTATAGGAAGGCTCACTAACAGAAGTAGTTTTGGATATAGAGTAAATGGAAATGACGTAATTGATAGCATGCAATCAAAAGGTAGACAATTTATGAATCCTCTTACAATTGGTTCTGAAGAAAGAGCAAGAGAAGAATGGAAGATATGTGAACTAATAGAAAAGAAAGAATTAAAGCAACCTAAAAACTATATAAGCTATCAAAATTGTGAAGGAAGTAGTAGTATTAGATTTATGAACTATAAATCTGTATCAATAGAAGAAACAAAATCTTTTATGTCAGAATTAGAAACTAGTGATGATAAGAATAAAGGTGTAACTGAATGCATGAAAAAGGCTAATTTACACTATGAAATAATTCATTGGGAAAAGAAACTAAAGCATATAGAATGGAAATATAGTAATTCCATGACAATAGATTGGACTAAAATAAGAGAAAGAGAATTGGTTTTCATTAGAGAGATTGCGAGATTAAATTAATTTAAAAGCGAGAAAAAGTTAACCACTAGTAGTTCTAGCATGATAAATAACACTATAGCATCAAAGGAAAAGAGGAAAAGAGAGACAATAATAATAGTAATAATAATGCTACCACTGATAGTAATGATAAAAACAAGAATATAGCTCAGAGCCATAAGGATGAAGTTGTGGATGAAGAAGAGCAATGGGATATAAATAATAAGTTATTACTAGAAAGCTATGAAGAGGAGGAAGATTTAATGAAAGAAATGTTGATAGAAGATAAAAATTATGATGATTCAGAACAAAATAGTGATTTTTATAACTCACTAGATCATGTGGGGCTGCACAATTTAGATAATGCAATGGAAGCTACGGAAGTGTAGAGTAGTAATAAAAGAAGAAAGGGATATGGGAATCTTCGGTAAAAAAAAAGGAGAAAAAGAGAGACCTACCAGATTAGCCGGGCAATGGCCCCCAGAAAAAGATGATTACCAACCTACGTACATCCCCGGACAATATAGATATATGGGTACTAAGAGAAGAGATTTTGAAAAACCAGTCCAATTCCAAAATTACAAGAATGATGGTGCAATATTAAATTCAGTAGCTCATGACCAGATAGATTGGCCGAATATAATTAGCATATGAAAAGGTTTAATAGTTCAAAAATATATACAAAATCAGCATAATATAGGCACTAAGGTAGAAGATATGATAACATATCTTAAAACATTTTTAGAAGAGTCCATAAAAGTTATATGGGAACAATGGCTAGAGTCATACCCTAATCAATATGAAGAATTAGAAAGGCCCCAAAGTAATCCCAATAACTTCGCAAATATTATTTCAAATATGATTATAGCAGAAGATCCAGAATTAGGACATACCTCCTTACAAAATGAAAGATTAAGAGAAATAAAAAAATTAACATTAACTAGTTGGAAAGGTATAAAAGAGTTCTCTCAGCATTATTTATATAATGCCACCACTGCTAAACAAGGTTTTAATGTAGGGGTGGTTGAAAGATATTTTAATAAGCTGCTCGACCCTCTAGGGTCCATAATATTTGAGGAATATAAAAAGGAATCAGCATGAAACATTGTAAATATATCCCAAGCCATAAAATTTGTTTTTAAGCAACTAAGAAAGGTATGTACCGTTATACAAGCTCAAAGATCTATGAAGAAATCAGATTCCAATTTCTGCAATAACATTGTCCAAAGACCACTAACATATGGAGAAGAAAGGTATAGGAATAAAAAATATTATAAACCGTAGAGGAGAGATAATAGAAATTTTATAACAAAGAAAATATATTTCTTAAGAAGGTCAGATAATAGAGCTCCATTTCTACATAAAAGAAATGCAAGAAGATATAATCCTGAAAAATCTTGTGACAAAACATGCAAGTGTTTTATATGTAACTCTCCCGATCACCTAAGTAGGACCTGCCCTATAAAGACCAGAAAAGATACTCCAGTAAATATGAAGGGCAAGAAAGAGTATTAATCATATATAGTGTTAACGAGAATATATTAGTATGCGATGATGAAATAAAAGATGACAAGTCAATATATTCAATCATAGAAACAGATGAAGTAGAAAATGAGAATCATGAATATGATTCAAGTGAAGATGAGATAGACCTAATAGATGATTTAGCAGGTTTAAAAATTGAAATGATGAACCAAGTAGATTGTAAACATGATTGGTTTCAAGGAAAAGGTGATTATAACATAAAATGTGCTTTCTGTATATATTATCCAAGCCAACATAATAGGTCCACATGTAGCTTATGCCTATGACAAACTTGTGCCTCTTGTCTAAGAGTCAAAAATCAGAAATGGAGACAGGAAATAGAATTTGAACCAGAAGAGAAAATATTATCTAGTAGAGTTAGAAACCTAGAAAATAGAATAAATAAACTAGAAGCAGAACTAGAAAATCTACAAGATAAGTTAGAAGATAGTAAAAAACAAGAATATGATATTACTAGAAACACAGTAATGATAAGAGAAGAAATATTACAACCAAATTAATAGTAAGAAAAGCACGACGAGAAGATGGGTCTTATTTAAACAGACCATAGCTGGGAATAGTTGTAAAGTAATATTTGAGCATATTAAGGGAAAAGATAATAGTTTGCCTGACATATTCTCTTGATCATCAATTTTACTGGAATGAAGAGAGGACTACATCCCCATGGGTTTAAGGTATTCATATGAAGTTCAAGAATGCATACTTGACAACTTCTGGAATCAACATAATAACAAGAGAGAAGATAAGGGATACATGTTATCAATCCTAAATAGTTTAGCCGAATAATTAAATATGCTAAATAAAGGAAAGATGATGAATAAAGGACAAACGTCTGCAGAAAAAATGGAATATCCAGAAAACATGACACTATATGTCTTGTTTGAAGGAAACAAGCCAGGAATATATATTTCATTTGAAGAAATACCTATAGAAAAGTTAAGAGCAAAGAAAAAAGGAGATAGCATAACATGGAATAGTTATGCAGATGTGGACGAAGCTCTAAAAAAGCAAAAGCTGTCATAGGGCCCAAATACCATATACAATCAAGAGCTAAAGAATATATCCAGATGTGCAATAGGATAAATAATGCCAATCCCACAACATCAATCTTCAGAAATATGAAGGTAGAAGAATCAAGCTCTAAATATGAAAAAGAAGAAATTTCTCCAAAATACAAGACATATAAAGAATTCCTCATGAAAGGAGTGGATCCTTTGGATGGGGAATATAAAGATATGAAAATTGACAAAAAATGGGAAGACACAGCAAAAGTTTGGAAAAAAGAATTGAAGATAGAATTGAAAGAAGAAATCTTAAAAGAATTAAGACAAGAAATAGTTGAAGAAATAAAGAAAGAATGTGATTGAAAATATGATTTCCATTTCTGACGAGGAACAAATGGACATCGCTGGGCATGGAAAGCTTATTCACCAAAAGGCTATATACCTGAATTGATACTGATACCAATACTACAATATTTAAATTAATCAAGACGCTTTCGTGGTCTTAATTAGTGCATGAATATTCAAATGCTAATATTCAGATTACTGTTCACCACGGTGTAGCAACACTATTCAGTATTCATGGAATACTATTTGCACTATTCCAATAATTGGGGTATGTCTGGTTAATTATTTATTTACTATTTCAATTATTAATCAGATAATTAACACAATTTTTACTTATATGCAGGATCTTAGCTGGTCGCCGAAACCAAAACTATGGCCTGTTTGTGCTGCAGAGATTGTGAAATCCTACTCAGTACTCAACATATTTTTCATTATGTTATTTCAGATGTAGCTAGATACATTCACTTGATGGTTTTAATTGTAAACTTATGGGGTAAATTCTTATCACCTTTCCAGGCAGTTCCACCTGAAGTGAACACTTCTCTATGGCCACAAGGTTCTCATACAAATGCCACTCACAGGGCTAAACAGAGAACTACCAACAGAGGTTTATCCTATAGGATCCCTAGCATAAGAACTCGTCCCATAAATTCAAAAATAAAAATACCAAGTGAAACAAGAAACTACATCATTTCCACAACATAATTTACATATGGTTCTCCCTTTCGGGAGGCCCCGAAGGGATTACAAACTAGGAAAGTACCTTAATATTCTTACTGAAGATCACAATGCCTTTGATATGTGGCTAATCTACTAAGTGGTGGTGGTTACTACTACTAAGGAAAGGTGTGCTCTCTGTTCTTAGCTCGATTGCTTCTTTCGTGTGTTCTCCATCTGTGTTGCTCTATGTAACACCCCATGTATTAAGCTACAGTGATCACCCTTTTGATTATGCCATGTCATCATGATCAACAGTGCTTAATCATCATTAGTAACATATCCATTTCAAATTCAAATTCAAATAGAAATTCAAACCTAAAGTGAAAATAAAAGTTGTTCAAATCCAGGAACTAAAATGTTCATAATATTGTAAATAATCCAGAGACAATTCAAAAATTGTATTGTAATCAACTTTTACTAAATTGGTTAAGTGACTCAAACAGTAAGAAACAGTACCAAAACAGCAAGGTTTAATCCATTTTATTTAATACAAAATTTATATGAAATCCAACAGCCTCCAAACCATTTTCTAACAATGGTAAATATTGCATAGTATTTATTTTGGCAAGTCTCATATTTTGCAAAAGTCATTTGGAATAAAAAGAAAAGAGAAAACAGAAAACAGAAAACAAAAACAGAAAAAAGGCCCACTGTACCTGGGCTTAAGTGCTACAGCGCCGGCCCGATCCACCCCGCACCGTCTCCCACCTCACGCCACTCCTCACCTGTGCCCGCTGTCGTCCCCACGCGCGCGCGCCCACAACCGCAGCCAGGCCCCCTCTCTCTCGCTCGACAGCGCGCCCGCGCTCGCGTGGAGGATAAGGGCGAGGCCCCACGACCCCCTGGCGTCCCCCTCGCTCACTCTCCCCTCGCTCCCTCTCTGCTTCCCCTTCGCCCGAGCGCCACCATGGCCTCGCGGCTCTGACCACCGCGGCCACCGGCCGGCCCTCGCCTCGCCTCCGCGCCAAGAAGGACCACCTCAGCCTCCTCTTCCTCCCCGGCGAGTCACCCGAGCAGGAGCGCCTCTGCATCGAGCTTGTCGATGTCTTCTTCAACCTTCGGCCACCTGCATGCCATCACCGATTTTGTCGCCGTCGGGCCTCCCCCGAGCCCGCTTTGCACCTCTACAGGCTCAACGTGAGCCCCCGCTTTGTCCCCTCTCTCTCTCATCGCCGTTCGCTAGTTGTATGCGCCGCCCCCAACTTGCCCGAGCTCGCCGCCGCGCAGCTCGTCGCCGGCCTCGTTCCGGCGACCAAACGGCCCCGTGCTGCTGCCCATCTACTTCGCCGCACCGCGTAGGCCTCGCCTAGCCTCCTTGTTTGCTCACACACGCACTGCAGCACCGTCCCCGTCGCACGCCCGCAACCGTCGCCGGCGACCATTCCGGCCACCCCCGCCACCGTACTCCCCTCCATCGGATGCGGCGCGAAGAGGCCGTTCCAGAGAGCCTGGCCGCACCCGTTTTGGTCCACCGTAGCTCGTTTTCGAGCTCGCCGGAGCTCGCCACCATGTCTGGGCTCACCGACGCACTCCGGTGGCCGCCCTGACTCGGCGCCGAAGTGGCGCCACGGGTCGCACCGCACAACCACTGACCCTGGGCCCCCTGGGCCCAGTTGACCCAGTCAACTATGCTGAATTGGGCAGGCCCACCCCATTAAGCTTTTTTTAAATAAATATAATCTGCTACTTAATTAGTTAGTTAATTAAAACACTAATCTATCATTGACTAATGGGGCCCACACTTAATTAATCCTAATTAGTTTAAAACAAATACTATTTCACCTCTGTCTCAATGACAGGTGGGTCCCACTGGACCCACAGGTCAGGTTTGACTCTGGTCAGCTGGGTTTGACCTGCTGATGTCATGGTGATGTCATGCTGACATCACTTTTCACTATTCTGGATAATTCAGTATTTAATTAATTAAAATAATTCCAGATAATGATAAAATCTTTAGAAATTCATATCTTTTAAACCGTAGCTCAGATCGAAAAACTTTCTAAATGAAAGTTGATCTGAAAAACAAGACGAACTCGGATACGCTAACCACATGCCTGTCAGGTGCCCCTAACTACCTGAACATGGAACCATCCCCTCCAGTTCATCTGTCTGACAAACGTCCAGAACCGGGAAAACTTTCCCGTTAAATTCCCGCTCCGGCTGTAGCACTTAACTTTGCGATAGATCACTCCAGCTTAGCTCGTAGTCATGTCTTGTTTTGTGATTGCTTTTGTTGCCGTGTATTTATTTGTTTCCTCCCCCTCTTCTCTCTCAGTAGATCCCGGTACCGACGTAGTCCTCGAGACCGACGCAACTCCGGTGATTGGCTACACTACTGTCGACCAGACCTTTGCCGCAGAGCTTCCAGGCAAGCACCCCCCTTTGAACATGCTGATATCGCCTATTCTTTCTCTCTTATGCTTGCATTAGAAATTGCTACTGCTACTGTTTATCCTATTCTGATGCATAGCCTGTTTATTGTAACCTGCTATTGTTACCCAACCTGCTTATCGTAAACTACTTAGTATAGGCTGTGTAGAGACCCACCAGAGACCCCACTTTGTTCCCAATTGCCCCCACTGGATTATCAGATGACTCGATCAACATGATCGAAAACCAGGCCCCCGCACCGCACATCACCCCTTTAGTTGTATGACACTACAGTGTTACTATCGAGTGCCGAGGGTGATACCTCGTATAGCACTTCTGATGTTAACTCTGTAGAGTAGCTATTTGGTCATCGTCATTAAGGGTGATTCCTCCTTCCCCACTTCCGATAACGACGGTGTCATGCAACATCTCAAGTGTGAACCCATCGAGGGTGATTCCTCTGAGTTCACCTTGACAGATACATCCAGTAGGAATCCAACAAGGGTGATACCTCGGATTCCCCAGATTCACCTTGACAACTGTTGCTTGGAAAGGCGGGTCAACCCTGAGGGGTACCCGCGAGTCATGTGAAGACAGGTTGACCTGGAGGGTACCCGAGAGATAAATACGAGGCATGGCCGGGCATTCTTAGCCCTTGCCGCAAGTCCTCGAGATGGGGCGACGGGGTCACATCGATCGTGAGTCTTTGCTCATTACCGCACTACCAATCCACTAACAATTTGGACATTTGATCCGAGTGGGCCTATGGCCCGATAGCACTGACCATCACGCGGGAAAAGTTATGGGCACTTTGCATCATATGCATCAGCCGAAAGCTCTGTCAGACATCTAGTTCAGCATTGCGGCACGGCCTGGTCGACGCCCCAGTGGAGGTGGCATGGATCGCCCTGCACGTAACTACCCGGAGTGCACAGGGCGATGGCCCAAGACCCCTGAGCACATAGGTTAGTCTAACGGGGACCTCTCTAAGCTCTAGGTAGGGTTGCGGTGTGTCGTTTGGCCGAGGCCGAGCATGACCAAGAAAAGTGTGTCCGGCTGGAGTTAAGCGAGCGTGGTGGGTAAGTTGGTGCACCCCTACAGGGAAGAAAACATCTATTCGAATAGCCAGATCCTCGGTAACGGACGCTCCTAGTTGTATCCCGATCGATACAACTAGAAATGGATAATTGTGATGAGAAATGGATAGTATGGCTCTGGGATTGCTTTCTCGCAGGGAGTCGAGAAAGGATCTCTGGGTGAGGTTGAGACTTATTGATACTACTACTTTATACTGTGCTGATCTACACTCTTCTAATGCTGCAAGACCGCTGAAGATGCTAGTATTCGATAGGACTAGGCCTTCTCTCTATTCTGGCATTTCTGTAGCCTAGTCCACATATACAGCCTTTCTTTGATAATGTTGCATATGTAGTGTAGATCCTTGCTTGCTGAGTGCTTCGGATGAGTACTCACGGTTGCTTTGCTTCCTCTTTTTCCCATATCCATTTGATGCAACCAGATGACGGATCCCCGGAGCTAGCTGCCCCCACCGACGATCACTACTACTACCCCGAGGGTGATTACTACTTCGAGTTGGCCGATGACCTGGAGTAGGTTCGGAGGGTCCCAGGCAGGAGGCCTACGCCTTTTCGATCGTTGTGTTTTTTTGCCCCACATTTTAAAGGCCTATCTGTCTTTCTTTTATATCTGTACTCAGATATCTAATGCTTCCACTGACGCTTGTAAGCAAGCTTATGTATTCGAGCCCTCGAGGCCCCTGGCTTGTAACATAAAGCTTGTATTACTTTATTTATGTTATAGAGTTGTGTTGTGATATCTTCAAGTGAGTCCTTAGGCTTGATCGTGTGCATTTGCGTGTATGGTTAGTCCACAATTAAGTCGGGGGTGTCACGGGTTGGTATCAGAGTTGACTGCCTATAGGAATCCCCTTTCTAACTCCTTGGTCGAAGTTGAGTCTAGTGGTCCAAAACTCTTTTACTAACTTGGCTGTGTGGCTTATGGGCCCACGACGCCGAATGGGTGGTATTAGGATCTTTTATTCCTCATCTTTACTCTGGGACTCTGATCTCTCTTCCTTTCAGGTTAAAGATTTACTAACTCTAACATTAGGTTCTCGTGATCATATCCATCCGGAGTTCTGAAATTTCCCCCCCCCCCCTTTCTTCAAGATTGTGGGCCTGGTTCTGCTTGCAGGATCCTTTTATCGAGGGCACCATGTGTTGTCACTTGCAGATTCCTCACTCCAATAGTTTTCTCCGATGTTGATGTAGCCTTTGCTATGTCTCGTTGTGTACTTCCTTACCGCGTGCCTGCGCGCCGCCTAGTTTGTCTAGTTGCGTGCGTTTTCAAACACATACCGCCATTTATGTCCAACTCCGTGCATAGTTTTGTATGTCTTTAATGACTACTAATATGTACCGGATGCCTTTCGTGTTCATTACTCATGATACATCATGAATGACCTCTTACACATGCAGTTTTTCTTGCTAAACTGCCCCTGTTGATTTGGCAGGATGGCTGACGATCCTCCACCTCCACGCTATATTGCCGCAATGATGCAGCAGTTTGAACTGAACCATCAGGTTATGACCAGGATATTGGCTCAGTTCCCAAACCAGAATGCTCATCAACAGCCTGCCCCAATAACACTGCAAGAATTTGTGCGCCTCAACCCGTCTGTTTTTCGCAACTCCACCAATCCTATGGATGCTGATGATTGGCTTTGTGACATCATGTTTCAGATGGAGTCAGCTAACATTGCCCCTGCCAGTTATGTCACCTTTGCGACATTTCACTTGAAGGGTCCAGCTGCCCAATGGTGGGAAATTCACAAGGGTATGCTACCTAATGGAACTGAAACCACTTGGCAGGAATTTCAGTCAGCCTTTCATGCATGGTACATTCCTCAAGGTCTGATGGACCAAAAGAAGGAGTTTCGCAAACTCACACAGGGCACAATGACTGTGGATGAATATCAGAGGAAATTCCTTGAATTATCCCGCTATGCAGAAGATGACGTCTGCACTGATGCACGCAAGCAGGAGAAAATCCGTGAAGGACTACGTACTGATATAAACCTCGCACTTGCAGTCCATGATTGCACAAACTTTGCAACTCTTGTCAGCCAATCTTTCCAAGTTGAAACTGCTCTGACTAAGTAAGAGAAGTCGCTCAAGCGCACTCATGATGTTGGCTCATCCTCGGGATAGCCTGTTCAGAAACATCGAGTGTGGATTCCGCACAATGTACATCACTGACCTGCCCCTGCACCAAGACTGTCATATGTTGCACCACATCTGCCTTCACCATCGAGACTGCTGACGATTCAGGGTGGACAGCCCAATGCTGTAGCTCCCTTCCATAATGATGGTTTATGCTGCAAGTGTGGACATCCAGGGCACCTTGCTATCAACTATTGCCCAGTTCAGCCGCACAATGCTTCACGTCCTCCTGTTGGTCGTAAGAAGTGCCGTCGAACCCATCATACCTGAAGTTCTAGTGCCGGACCACCTGCTATGAGTAGTGGTCAAGTCACCCATGTCAAGATAGAAGAAGCTTGGGAGTCCCCAAAAATTGTGATGGGAACCCTTTACGTTAATTCAGTGCCAGCTTCTGTTCTCTTTGATTCTGGAGCATTGCATGCTTTTGTGTCCCAACAATTTGCTCAATCACATGAGTTATACCTAGAAAAATTACCCACTCCTTTAGCGGTTCAATCCCCGGGGTCCAAGTGGCAAACCTCAATGGTAAGCCCACTCAACCAAATCGAGATTGGAGGTCTACTTTTTCCGGCTTCTCTCATTGTACTCGGACCTTCCAACATAGACATCGTTCTCGGTACGGATTGGTTGACAGCCCATAATGCTTTGATTGACTATGCTGCCAAGACAGTCTAGCTCACTCACCCTTCTGGCCAAACAATCAGATACTCAGCTCGAACAGTTCAGAATGCCGAAAACCAAATATATGTTTTGAATGCATTAAATGCTTCACCTCTTGAAGGAATAGAGAACATTCCAGTCATTCGTTATTTCAAAGATGTCTTTCCAGAAGAACTTCCAGGAATACCCCCTGCCAGAGCTGTTGAATTCATCATAGACTTGAAGCCGACACTACTCCTATTGCTAAGCGACCATACAAGATGCCGCCACATGAACTCCTGGAGCTTAAGGAGGAAATCGACAAATCACTCCGCAAAGGCTTTATCCGTCCAAGTTCCTCTGCCTGGGGAGCACCTTCTCTCTTCGTTAAGAAGAAAGATGGCATGAACCAATTGGTCCAAGATTACAGGCCCATTAACCAGGCAACCATTTAGAATAAGTATCCGCTTCCTCGGGTCAATGACTTGTATGATCAACTTGCTGGATCATCGGTGTTCTCTAAACTCGACTTAAGGTTGGGTTATCATCAGATCCATGTTCGCGAAGAGGATATTCCGACGAATGCCTTTGTTACCCATTATGGCTCTTATGAGTACACTGTCATGTCTTTCGGCTTGACTAATGCTCCAGCTACGTTCTCCCTCCTGATGAATTACATATTCAAGGATTACCTTGACAAGTTCATTGTGGTATATCCAGATGATATTCTGGTATATTCGAAGAATAAGGAAGAACATGGTGAACATCTTCGCCTTGTTCTGGAAAAGCTTCAAGAACACCAACTGTATGCCAAGTATTCCAAATGTGAGTTCTGGCTTTCTGAAGTAACCTACCTTGGTCATGTGATTTCCAAAGAGGGCATTGCTATTAACCTGGAGCGGGTTCAGGCCATTCTTGACTGGACTCCTCCGAAGAATGTTAAGCAAGTCAGAAGTTTTCTCGGCCTTGCAAGCTATTGCCGTCACTTTGTTTAGAATTTCTCAAAGATTGCTAAGCCTTAGACTAATCTGCTTCACAAGGGTGTTAAGTTTGAGTGGACAGAAAAATGTCAGGAAAGTTTTCAAACACTCAAAAACAAGCTAACATCTGCCCCAGTACTTGCTCCTCCAGATTCTCGCAAAGACTTCGTAATTTATTGTGACGCATCCCGTGAAGGATTAGGCTGTGTCGTAATGCATGAGCGTAAAGTGATTGCTTATGGCTCTCGACAGTTGCGCTTGCATGAAGAGAACTATCCAGTACATGATCTAGAACCAGCTGCTATCATCTATGCATTGAAGTTGTCGTGACATTACCTCCTCGGTAATCGTTGCGAGATCTACACGGATCATAAAAGTCTGAAGTACTTGTTCACTCAGCCATCTCTGAACCTCCATCAGCAAAGATGGATGGAGACCATTACGGACTATGATTTGGGTATTTCTTATACCCTTGGCAAGGCTAATGTAATGGTTGATGCTTTGAGCCGTAAATCCTACTGCTGTGAACTTGAAGTCCAGCTACAGCAACCACTCCTATATGAAGAGCTTCGAAAGCTAAATCTCGAGATAGTTCCTCAAGGATATCTAAGTACCTTGTTGTTGAACCAGACCTTGAGAAAGCTGTTAAGAGTGTGCAAGCTAAAGATGCTGAAGTTGATTTGATGAAGAAAGATCTTCACCTTGAAAAGTACAGGGATTTCTCGCTGTCTGAAGATGGAACCTTGTATTTCAGAGACCGCATTGTCATACCTCGCTTCGAGCTTATGACTGACAAGGTCATGAAGGAGGCACATGATACACTGCTATCTATTCATCCGGGTAGCACCAAGATGTATCGTGATCTCCGTCAAAGGTACTGGTGGTCTAAAATGAAGCAGGATATTGCTCGATATGTTGCTGAATGTGATGTGTGTCATTGCGTTAAAGTAGAACATTAGAAGCCTGCTGGGATTCTGCAATCGCTTCCTATTCCTTTATGGAAATGGGATAAGGTTCAAATGGATTTCATTTCTGGCCTTCCCAAGTCACAGAAGGGTCACGATGCTATTCTTGTCGTCGTAGACCAACTCTCTAAAGTTGCACACTTTCTGCCTGTCAAGGAGACTGTCACTGCTAGTCAGTTAGCAGAGTTGTATATCTACAGAATTGTTTCACTCCATGGTATTCCGAAAGAGATTAGTTTGGACCGTGGCGGTCTTTTCTCCTCAAAGTTCTAGGAAAGTTTCTAAGAAGCTATGGGAACTCATATTACCTGGAGTTCAGCTTATCACCGCCAGTCCCAAGGCAAAGTCGAGCGAGTCAATCAAGTACTTGAAGACATGATTTGGGCCTGTGTTATATCTTTCGGTAAGAAGTGGGAAGAATCTCTTCCTTATGTGGAATTCTCATATAACAACAGCTATCAATCCAGCTTGAAAATGGCCCCCTTCGAAGTACTCTATGGACGTAAGTGTCGAACCCCTCTGAATTGGTCAGAAACTGGGGAACGACCGCTCGTGGGTCCGGATATTATTCAACACGCCAAAGAGCAAGTCCGTATCATTCGAGAAAATCTCAAGGAAGCTCAGGACCGCCAGAAGAGCAACTACGATCGCGAACGATAGGGTTTGACTTATCAACCTGGTGATCAAGCTTATCTTCGTGTCACTCCTATGAAGGGCAGTCACCGCTTCGGAATCAAGGGCAAGTTAGCTCCACGATACATTGGTCCTTTTCGCATTCTTGCCAGACATGGTCAGGTGGCATATAAATTGGAGTTGCTACCGCAATTCTCTCATAGCCACGATGTCTTCCATGTGTTGCAACTTTGTCATTGCTTCAAGGAGTCTCCGCACCGCGCAGTGGATCACGAGATGCTCGAATTGCAAGATGATCTTTCTTATAAGTAGCATCCGATCCGCATTCTCGATGAAGCTGAACGTCGAACCCGTCGAAAGACGATCAAGTTCCTCAAACTTCAGTGGTCAAACCATTCTGAGGATGAGGCCACTTGGGAATGTGAGGATCGTCTCCGTGATGAATACCCCACCTTGTTCACTTCTACCTCCTAAATCTCAGGACGAGATTTCTTATAGTGGAGGAGATTTGTAACACCCCATGTATTAAGCTACAGTGATCACCCTTTTGATTATGCCATGTCATCATGATCAACAGTGCTTAATCTTCATTAGTAACATATCTCATTTCAAATTCAAATTCAAATGGAAATTTAAACCTAAAGTGAAAATAAAAGTTGTTCAAATCCAGGAACTAAAATGTTCATAATATTGTAAATAATCCAGAGACAATTCTAAAATTGTAATCAACTTTTACTAAATTGGTTAAGTGACTCAAACAGTAAGAAACAGTAGCAAAACAGCAAGGTTTAATCCATTTTATTTAATACGAAATTTATATGAAATCCAACTGCCTCCAAACCATTTTCTAATAGTGGTAAATATTGCATAGTACTTATTTTGGCAAGTCTCATATTTTGCAAAAGTCATTTGGAATAAAAAG
Organism: Thinopyrum obtusiflorum; assembly: GCA_036873465.1. Taxonomy (NCBI): domain Eukaryota; kingdom Viridiplantae; phylum Streptophyta; class Magnoliopsida; order Poales; family Poaceae; genus Thinopyrum; species Thinopyrum obtusiflorum. Next base: position 69,958 of record JAAAWM010011619.1, read on the forward strand.
AAAAGAGAAAACAGAAAACAGAAAACAAATACAAAAGAAAAAGAAGGCCCACTGTACCTGGGCTTAAGTGCTACAGCGCCGGCCCGATCCACCCCGCACCGTCTCCCACCTCTCGCCACTGCTCACCTGCGCCCGCTGTCGTCCCCACGCGTGCGCGCCCACACCCGCAGCCAGCCCCCCCTCTCTCACTCGACATCGCGCCCGCGCCCGTGTGGAGGACAAGGGTGAGGCCCCGCGACCCCCTGGCGCCCCCCTCGCTCACTCTCCCCTCGCTCCCTCTCTGCTTCCCCCTCACCCGAGCGCCGCCATGGCCTCGCCGCTCTGACCACCGCAGCCACCGGCCGGCCCTCGCCTCGCCTCCGCGCCAAGAAGGACCGCCTCGGCCTCCTCTTCCTCCCCGACGAGTCACCCGAGCAGGAGCGCCTCTGCATCGAGCTCCTCGATGTCTTCTTCAACCTTCGGCCACCCGCACGCCGTCGCCGATTTCGTCGCCATCGAGCCTTCCTCGAGCCCGCTTTGCACCTCTACAGGCTCAACATGAGCCCCCACTTCCTCCCCTCTCTCTCTAGTCGCCATTCGCTAGCTGTACACGCCGCCCCAACATGCCCGAGCTCGCCGCTGCGTAGCTCGTCGCCGGCCTCATTTCGGCGACCAAACGGCCCCGTGCTGCTGCCCATCTGCTTCGCCGCATCGCATGGGCCTCGCCTAGCCTCCTCGTTTACTCACACACACACTGTAGCACCGTCCCCGTTGCACACCCGCAACCGTCACCGCCCGACGTCGTCGATGGCGACCATTCCGGCCACCCCAGCCGCCGTGCTCCCTTCCATCGGACGCGGCGTGAAGAGGCCATTCCAGAGAGCCTGGCCGCACCTATTTTGGTGCATCGTAACTCGTTTCTGAGCTCGCCGAAGCTCGCCACCGCGTCTAGGCTCGCCAGCGCACTCCGGTGGCCACGCTGACTCGGCGCCGACGTGGCACCGCGGGTCCCACCGGTCAGCCACTGACCCTGGGCCCCCTGGGCCCAGTTGACCCTATCAACTGTGCTGACTGGGCAGATCCCAGTCAATGACACGCGGGCCCCACCCCATTAAGCTTTATTTTAATAAATACAATCTGCTAATTAATTAGTTAGTTAATTAAAACACTAATCTGTCACTGACTAATGGTGCCCACACTTAATTAATCCTAATTAGTTTAAAACAAATCCTATTTCACCTCTGTCTCAATGACAGGTGGGTCCCACTGGACCCACAAGTCAGGTTTGACTCTGGTCACCTGGGTTTGACCTGCTGATGTCATGGTGATGTCATGCTGACATCACCTTTCACTATTCTGGATAATTCGGGATTTAATTAACTAAAATAATTCCAGAAAATGATAAAATCTTTAGAAATTCATATCTTTTAAACCGTAGCTCAGATCGAAAAACTTTATACATGAAAGTTGATCAGAAAAATGAGACGAACGCGGATACGCTAACCACATGCCAGTCAGGTGCCCCTAACTACCTAAACATGGAACCATCCCCTCCGGTTCCTTTATCTGACAGACGTCCGGAACCAGGAAAACTTTCCCGTTAAATTCCCGCTCCGCCTGTAGCACTTAACTCTGGCTTAGCTCGTAGTCATGTCTTGGTTTGTGATTGCTTTTTGTTGCCGTGTATTTATTTGTTTCCTCCCCCTCTTCTCTCTCGGTAGATCCTGGTACCGACGTAGTCCTCGAGACCGACGCAGCTTCGGTGATTGGCTACACTACTGTCGACCAGACCTTTGCCGCAGAGCTTCCAGGCAAGCACCCCCCCCTTTGAACATGCCGATATCGCCTATTCTTTCTCTCTTATGCTTGCATTAGAAATTGCTGCTGCTACTGTTTATCCTATTCTGATGCATAGCCTGTTTATTGTAACCTGCTATTGTTACACTACCTGCTTATCCTAAACTGCTTAGTATAGGCTGGGTAGAGACCCACCAGAGGCCCCACTTTATCCCCAATTACCACCTCTGGATTATTAGATGACTCGATCAACAAGATCAAAAATCAGGCCCCGGCACCGCACATCACCCCTTTAGTTGTACGACACTGCATCGTTACTATCGAGTGCCGAGGGTGATACCTCGTATAGCACTTCTGATGTTAACTCTATAGAGTAGCTATTTGGTCGTGGTCATCGAGGGTGATTCCTCCTTCCCCACTTCCGATAACGACGCTGTCGTGCAACATCTCAAGTGTGAACCCATCGATGGTGATTCCTCCGAGTTCACCTTGACGAATACATCCAGTAGGAATCCAACGAGGGAGATACCTTGGATTCCCTAGATGTTATGGACACACAGATACTTGGACTTGACAATTGTTGCTTGGAAAGGCGGGTCGACCCTGAGGGGTACCCGCGAGTGATGTGAAGATGGGTTGACCTGGAGGGTACCCGAGAGATAAATACAAGGCGTGGCCGGGCATTCTTAGCCCTTTCCGCAAGTCCTCGAGACAGGGCGACGGGGTCACATCGATCGTGAGTCTCTGCTCGTTACCGCACTAGCAATCCACTAACGATTTGGATATTTGATCCGAGTGGGCCTCTGGCCTGATAGCACTACCTATCACACGGGAAAAGTTATGGGCACTCTGCATCGCATGCATCAGCCGAAAGCTCTATCAGACGTCCAGTTCAGCATTGCAGCACGGCCTGGTTGGCGCCCCAGTGGAGGTGGCCTGGATCGCCCTGCACGTAATGACCCGAAGTGCACAAGGCGATGGCCCAAGACCCCTGAGCGCATAGGTTAGTCCGACAGGGACCTCTCTGCTGAGCTCTAGGTAGGGTTGCGGTGTGTCGTTTGGCCGAGGCCGGGCATGACCCAGAAAAGTGTGTCCGGCCGAAGTTAAGCAAGCGTGGTGGGTAAGTTGGTGCACCCCTGCAGGGAAGAAAACATCTATTCGAATAGCCGGATCCTAGGTAATGGACGCTCGGAGTTGTATCCCGATCGATACAACTAGAACTGGAAACTTGTGATGAGAAATGGATAGTATGGCTCTGGGATTGCTTTCTCACAGGGAGTCAAGAAAGGATCTCTGGGTGAGGTTGAGACTTATTGATACTACTACTTTATACTATGCTGATATACACTCTTCTAATGCTGCAAGACCGCTGAAGATGCTAGTCTTCGATAGGACTAGGCCTTCTCTCTATTCTGGCATTTCTGCAGCCCAGTCCACATATACATCCTTTCTTTGATAATGTTGCATATGTAGTGTAGATCCTTGCTTGCTGAGTACTTCGGATGAGTACTCACGGTTGCTTTGCTTCCTCTTTTTCCCCATATCCGTTTGATGCAACCAGATGACGGATCCCAGGAGCCAGCTGCCCCCGCCGACGATCACTACTACTACCCCGAGGGTGATTAATACTTTGAGTTGGTCGACGACCTGGAGTAGGTTCGGAGGGTCCCAGGCAGGAGGCCTGCGCCTTTTCGATCATTGTGTTCCCCCCCCGCCTTTTAAAGGCCTATCTGTCTTTCTTTTATATCTGTACTCGAATTTTGATGCTTTCGCTGACGCTTGTAAGTGAGCTTATGTATTCGAGCCCTCGAGGCCCCTGGCTTGTAACATAAAGCTTGTATTACTTTATTTATGTTATAGAGTTGTGTTGTGATATCTTCAAGTGAGTCCTTAGGCTTGATCATGTGCATTTGCGTGTATGGTTAGTGCATGATTAAGCCGAGGGTGTCACACTCTAGGGCCAGTGTCTCCTTTTATAGGTGTGAGGGAGGCATTCGGGAGCCTTCTCCTCTTAATTTAAATGGCATAGGTTTCTTACCTGTTCACCTAGGGCGTGGATAAGGATGTCTTCATGAGAGCGCTCCATAGGCTGGCAGCTTCTTGGCTTTGGGGAAGTCTTTCACGTGGTTGCTTTGTGGAATGCATTCATGTGGGCTTTGTCTGTTGGCGAATAATTTGCTAGCCTCCAGTGTCTTCTATTATATGAGTAATATCATGTATTGTTGATTTTTACTCACATTGCTATCTTCTTCTTTGACTCACACTGTTGGCTTGACTCAAAATTCTGCCTTCTACTACGATGCAAGTGGCCATGCCAAAGTTTTTTTTAATTAGGGTTCTTCCCTGCCAACATAATTGATAATACATTATCAACATTCATATTCGCTCATAATGGGATATCTATCAATATTCGGGGAGGTCCTCCGCGCCCGAATAATTGATAGCAATATCAATTCAGGTATAAAGCCTTTTAATCAATAGGCTGTCCATGCCCAGTGATGTCCATATGTTCATCATCAAACAAATGGAAATCATATTTTTGATCACATTCTTTCTTTATTTCTTCAACTATTTCTTGTCTTAATTCTTTTAAGATTTCTTCTTTCAATTCTATCTTCAATTCTACTTTCCAAACTTTTGATGTGTCATCCCATTTTTCATCAATTTTCATATCTATATATTCCCCGTCCAAAGGATCCACTACTTTCAGGAGGCATTCTTTATATGTCTTGTATTTCAGAGAATTTTCTTCTTTTTCATATTTAGAGCATGATTCTTCTACCTTCATATTTCTGAGGATTGTTATTGCAGGATTGGCATTATTTATCCTATTACACATATGGATATATTCTTTGGCTGCTAGTTGTATACGGTATTTGGGCCCTATGACAGCTTTTGCATTTTTTAGAGCTTCGTCTACATCTGCATAACTCTTCCATGTTATGCTATCTCCTTTTTTCTTTGCTCTTAACTTTTCTATAGATATTTCTTCTCATGAAATATATATTCCTGGCTTGTTTCCTTCAAACAAGACATATAGTGTCTTGTGTTCTGTATATTCCATTTTTTCTGCGGACATTTGTCCTTTATTCATCATCTTTCCTTTATTTAGCATATTGAAATATTCGGCTAAACTATTCAGGATTGATAACATGTATCCCTTATCTTCTCTCTTGTTATTATATTGATTCCAGAAGTTGTCAAGTATGCATTCTTGAACTTCATCTAGAATAACAAGCTTCTTGGGTTTGAAATTAAAGGTATTTGGTTTAAATATTTTTAGGCTATTTTTAGCCCCAAAGCTGAATACCTCAAACCCATGGGGATGTAGTCCTCTCTTCATTCCTATAAAATTGATGATCAAGAGAATATGCCAGGCAAACTATTATCTTTTCACTTAATATGCTCAAATATTACTTTAAAACTATTCCCAGCTATGGTGTTTTTAAATAAGAGCCATCTTCTGCTTGAGCTTTTCTTATTTTAATTTGGTTGTAATATTTCTTCTCTTACCGTTACCATTTGTTCCATTATTTTAGTGTGTCTAGTAACATCATATTCTCGTTCTTTATTATCTTCTAACTTATCTTGTAGATTTTCTAGTTCTGCTTCTAGTTTATTTATTCTATTTTCTAGGTTTCCAACTCTATTAGATAATATTCTCTCTTCTGGTTCAAATTATATTTCCTATCTCCATTTCTGAGTTTTGGCTCTTAGGCAGGAGGCACAAGCTTGTCTTAGGCATAAGCTACATGTCGACCTATTATCTTGGCTGGGATAATATATACAGAAAGCACATTTTCTGTTATAATCTCCTTTCCCTTGAATCCAATCATGTTCACAATCTACTTGGTTTATCATTTCAATTTTTAAACCTGCTAAATCATCTATTAGGTCTATCTCATCTTCACTTGAATCATATTCTTGAGTCTCATTTTCTACTTCATCTGTTTCTATGATTGAATATATTGACTCATCATCTTTTATTTCATCATCGCATACTAATATATTCTCGTTAATACTATCTATGATTAATACTCTTTCTTGCTCTTCAAGTTTACTGGAGTGTCTTTTTTGGTCTTTATTAGGGCAGGTCCTACTTAGGTGATCAAGAGAGTTACATATAAAACACTTGCTTGTCCTGTCATAAGATTTTTAAGGATTATAACTTCTTACATTTCTTTTATGTAGAAATGGAGCTCTTTTATCTGACCTTATTAAGAAATATCTTTTCTTTGTTCTAAAATTTCTATTATCTCTCCTCTGCGGTGTATAATATTTTCTATTCCTATACCTTTCATCTCCATGTGTTAGTGGTATTTGGACAATGTTATTGCAGAAATTGTAATCTGATTTCTTCGTAGATCTTTAAGCTTGCATACCTGTACATACCTTTCTTAGCTGCTTAAAAACAAATGTTAGGGCTTGGGATATATTTACAATGTTTCCTGCTGATTCCTTTTTATATTCCTCAAATATTATGGACCCTAAAGGGTCGGGCAGCTTATTAAAATATCTTTCAACAACCCCTACATTAAAACCTTGTTTAGCAGTGGTAGCATTATATAAATAATGCTGAGAGAACTCTTTTATACCTTTCATCCTAGCTAATGTTAATTTTTCTATTTCTCTAAATCTTTCATTTTCTAAGGAGGTATGTCCTAATTCTGGATCTTCTGCTGTAATTATATTTGAAATAACATTTGTGAAGTTATTGGGATTACTTCTGGCCTTTTTTAATTCTTCATATTTATTAGGGTATGATTCTACCCATTGTTCCCATAGAACTTTTACGGACTCTCCTACAAATGTTTCATGATGTGTTATCATATCTTCTACCTTAGTGCCCATATTATGCTGGTTTTGTATATATTTTTGAACTATTAAACCATTTCATATGCTAATTATATTCGGCCAATCTATCGGGTCATGTGCTGCTAAATTTAATATTGCACCATCATTCTTGTAATTTTGGAATTGCACTAGTTTTCCAAAATCTCTTCTCTTAGTACCCATATATTTATATTGTCCGGGGATGTATGTAGGTAGGTAATCATCTTTTTCTGGGGGCCATTGCCCGGCTAATCTGTTAGGTCTTTCTCTTTCTCCTTCTCTTTTTATCGAAGATTCCCCATATCCCTTTCTTCTTTTATTACTACTCTCTACTGCCATAGCTTCCATTGCATTATCTAAATTGTGCAGCCCTACATCATCTAGCGAGTTATAAAAATCACTTTTTTCTATGAATCATCATAATTTTTATCTTCTATCAACATTTCTTTCATTAAATCTTCCTCCTCTTCATAGCTTTCTAGTAATAACTTATTATTTATATCCCATTGCTCTTCTTCATCCACAACTTCATCTTTTTGGCTCTGAGCGATATTCTTGTTTTTATCATTATTATTAGTGGTAGCATTATTATTACTATTATTATTGTCTCTCTTTTCTTCTGATGCTATAGTGTTATTTATCATGCTAGAACTACTAGTGGTAAACTTTTTCTTGCTTTTTAATTTATTTAATCTCACAATCTCTCTAATAAAAACAATTCTCTTTCTCTTATTTTAGGCCAATCTGTTGTCATGGAATTACTATTTTCCCATTCTATATGCTTTAGTTTCTTTTCCCAATGAATTATTTCATCGTCTAAATTAGCCTTTTGCATGCATTTAGTTACACCTTTATTCTTATCATCACTAGTTTCTAATTCTGACATAAAAGATTCTGTGTCTTCTATTGATGCGGATTTATAGTTCATAAATCTAATACTACTACTTCCTTCACAATTTTGATAGCTTATATAGTTTTTTGGTTACTTTAATTCTTTCTTTTCTATTAGTTCACATATCTTCCATTCTTCTCCTGCTCTTTCTTCAGAACCAATTGTAAGAGGATTCATAAATTGTATACATTTTGATTGCATGCTATAAATTATGTCATTTACATTTACTGTATATCTAAAACTACTTCTGTTAGCGAGCCTTCCTATAAATTCTATGCTTGCTAACAAATTTGTACCGTTAAAATCTTCATTTCCTTCAGTTTGGAAACCAAAACTCATTTTTTCAATAAATTATTTTGCATGCATTTTTAAATCTAGAGCTATGTATGTTATTAATCTATTTTCATTCATATCTGCTTCCATAAAGCCTAATGCTGCTTTATCCACTGATTCCCGTCTTTTGTCTAGTAGCATTATTAAAACCTTTGTTCCTAATTTCTTTCTTGTCATGCCTTTAACTCCTATGATATACATACCTTGATGAATATATTTATAACCACAATATGTTAGTTCATTTTCAATATTCTTGCTCACAATTCTTAAGTCTGCTGGGTGAGTTAACACACTAAGCTCTACTTCTCTGGATACTCTGTATAACCCACTCTTACTTTCAAACATACCTATGTAATATACTTGCTGCGGTTTTATTTTTCCTAGGGTATATTTTTTATATCTTTCCAAGTCTCTTTGCAAATCTATAACTTCTTCTATAATATCAATATCATCAGCTTTGCATGATATTCTAAGCTTCATTACAAGAGGTCTTGAGTCTTGCCTTACTACTTGGAGCAACTTGTCTCTCCTAGTGCTGCTTTTATATACATCCATTTTCTGAATTAATGCTCCTATATGAGGATACTATTCCAAATGAAGATAACATAATTTCTTTGTTGCTTTTAAAACTATTTTTATTTTCTAAAACCTGGATTAATAGTTGAAGAATTGTGTTATTTTTTCTTATTATTATTTTAGAGTCTTCCTTTGTTGAGTCGTGATCAGAAAATCCGACAGGAGGTGATAAGTATTAGGAACCTCGTTTAATGCTTGGCTATATTCATTCATATAATTATGAGAGGATCAAAGTTTTTACCTCTTGTACCAACTTTTTTATTTCTAGAATATCTAGTCTTGATTTGTTGTGTGGGAGCGAGTCTTTGCCTTTACTTAGGTAATGGCCTATTGATAACACTTCTTATTTAATGTAGTCACTATTCTTGAAAACTACATTATGTCTTACTTTTGCTTTTTCTAGCTTATGTAAAACAAGATCAATTTTATTATTCAACCCGGAGCACTTTTCTGTGAGTTTTTGGTATTCTTTAAATAAACTTTCAAATTTCTTGTCAAAATTGTCTTGCCTTTTTCCCCAAGATAGAAAATAGTTATATATTAAATCGACGACCGTATTTAGCTGGCTATGCGGTGTATTCCAAATATGATCTTCAGAGGGATTTATTCTGCACCTTATATTAATATTCTCTTTAATATTTATTATCTTACCTGTGCTCACTTCTAGGTTTACGTATTTTAACCTTTCAATGATTAAAACACTGGAGCTGACACCAACAACACAATATTCAAAATAATCAACACGCTTTCGCAGTCTTAATTAGTGTGCGGATATTAAAATGCTAATATTCAGAGAACTGTTCACCACGGGGTAGCAACACTATTCACTATAGTGTTTACTATTCAGAAATATTCAAATAATTGGCGTCTTTACTATTCATTACTATTCCAATTATTGTTGCGTGTCTGGTTAATAACACGGCTAATTAATGCGATTTAATTAAACTAATATGCAAGATCTGAGCTGGGTGTCGAGACCAACGTTACGGCCTGTTTGTGCTGCGGAGGTTGTAAAATTCCTACTCGATACTCACCATATTTTTCATTATGTTATTTCAGATGTAGCTAGATACGTTCACTTGATGGTTTTATTTGCAAACTTGTGGGGTAAATTCTTATCATCTTCCCAGGCAGTTCCACCCGAAGGGAACACTTCTCTACGACCACAAGGTTCTCATTCAAATGCCACTCACAAGGCTAAACAAAGAACTACCGGCAGAGGTTTCTCCTATAGGATCCCTAGCATAAGAACTCGTCCCATAAATTCAGAAATAAAAATACCAATTGAAACAAGAAACTACATCATTTCCACAACATAATTTACATATGGTTTTCCCTTTCGGAGAGACCCCGAAGGGATTTACACAAACTAAGAGATTACCTTAATATGCTTCATGGCAGATCTTACGATGACTTAGATGTGGTGGCTATCTTACAAGGTGGAGGTGGTGCTACTACTACTACGAGGAGTGCTCTGGCTCTTCTCTGCTCAATTTCTTCTTCCGTGTGTTCTCCGTCTGTCTTGCTCTGAGGTCAGCGTCTCCTTTTAAAGCTGCGAGGGAGGCGTTCAGGAGCCTTCTCCTCTTTATTTAAATGGCATAGCTTTCTTACGTGTTGTAACACCCCTGATGATTAGCTACAGAGAACCCATGCTAATGATGCCATGTCATCACATTTTTCCTAAGCCAATTGTCCCTTGATCAAAATTCAAGTCAAACTCAAATTTAAAATAAAGTCAAAATTAAAATTTATCCAATCAGTGAAACAAAGATGTTGGTTGGGTTTCAAATATTGACTAAGTAATTGTCATGTAGAACCAAACTCCTTTTGAATTAATAAAATGCCCTTAACCTATTTAAAATAGAGCCAGCAACATTTAAATTAGCCATTCCAATTTAAATAAATAGTGAAACCATTGAAAATAAATTGCGACTTGGTGGGCTAGCTCAACACCTTCCCTACAATTTATGTGCCGTGTTTTATTTGCAACTAAATTCATTTAGTATAGAAAATAATTGCCAAATAGAAAAGAAATAATGAAACAGAAAAAAGAAAAAGAAAAGGAAAAATAAAGAGAACCAATGTGCACTTTGGCCCAGCACCCCCACAGTGCGGCCCAGCCCACCAGCGCCGGCCTTTCCCTACCTCTCGTCACCCCCGTGCAAAGGCTGCGGGCACGCCATGTCCACCGATGCCGCACGCCATCCAGTGCCCCCAGCCCTATTTAGAGCCCCTCCTCAAAACCCTAGATCATGCTCAATCTCCCCCACCTCGGAGTTCCTCCTCCCTAGCCCCTTTCACTAGATCCTGAGCATATCCGAGCGGGCTTGTCACTGCCGCCTTGTCGTTGCCATGGCCACTGGTCTCCCCATGACGAGCCAGCATGTCCAAGAGATGTGCGCCTTCCTCCTCATCGTCTACATGGAGAAGCTCAAGCTAGATCCCCCTTCTTCATCGTCATTCCCACCATCTTCAACCTCAGGGGCTGAGGGACGCCGTCGACAATTCACCAACACCAGCACCTCCCCGAACCTGCTACGCCGCCCATCAAGATCATAGTGAGGCCACCTTCATTCCCCTCTCCTCTCATCCTCTCATGCATGCTCTAGCTAGCTTCCCCCATGGCCGAAGCTACAGCCGCCGGCCATGTCACCTCCACGGCTACGGTCATTGAAACTTGTGTCCAAGCTCGTCACCATGTTCGGTGGGTCAACAGGAGCTCATAGCACTTGTTCATTCATCAAACCATGCATCGTAGTGCCGTCGCCATCCTTCCCGTACTCCGGCCGCCGCCCACCGCTCGCTCCCGTCGAGCTCCGGCCATCCCGCGGTCTCCTGCTACATCCAGAGGATGTGCGCAAGTGCGGGCTCCCGCCTGATGCCCTCAGCTGGTCCTCCCGTGGCCTCCTGAGCGGTCACCGCCGCGTTCCCTGGTCACCGGCATTGAACTCCGGCGATGCTAACATGGCCGGCTTAGATTAGCCGCCAATTAACCTGGTAAGCTAACCCTAGACACTGACTAGTGGACCCCTGTGCCTAATTAACCCAATTAACACACTAACTTAGCCCCTTTGTCAATGACTATTGGGCCCCACTTCCCATTTTGACTAGTCAACAGTTGACTGTTGACTAGGCTGACTCAGCCCCACAGGCCCCACCTGTTAGCCTCTGTTCTGCGTGCACTTAGCAATTTCCATTTAATTTTCAAAATAATAATTACTCCAGAAATTCCAGAAAATTAATAAAACTTTGAAAATCATATAAAATAATCTATAAATCGGATGAAAATAATTTATATATGAAAAATGATCAGCAAAATATAACGAAGCTGAATAGCAATCCACATACCTGACAAACCCCTCTAACATAATGAACCTGGACATTTTGCATTAGGATCATCTAACTGAATAATTCCTGATGCTGGGAAAGTATTCCCGGATATTTTCCCTCTTCGTTTATAATGCTTAGTAATGCATTAGAGCACCCCTAGCATAATTTTTTGCCATGCTATGCATTGTGTTGCATCTGTATGCCTTATATTTATTTGTTTCGCCCTCATGTTTCTTCTCCAGTAGACCTTGAGACCACTGTTGATGTCCCTATGATTGACTACATCACTGATGATCCGTCCTTTTCTTCTATAGAGCTTTCAGGCAAGCAAACCACCTTGATCATTCCTATATCACATATTCCTTCTCTCTACTTTTGTGCATTAGATATTGTCACCGCTGTTGTTTGAAAGATCCTAATCTGATGCATAGCCTACTTGTGTCACCAGTTACAGATGCTTTACCTATTATCCTAGCATGCCTAGCTTAGTTATGCTGGTGATCCATCAGTTGGCCCTACCCCCTTGTCCGTGTTGCTATGCTATATTATCAAGCCATGATCAGCTCTGGGCGATGATCACAGGTATGCTTACACTATTACATTACCATGTTATTACGGGGGCTGATGGGCAGGCAGTACCATACAGTAAGAGATGGACCTGAGTCCTGATAGCTCCCGATGTTAAAGATGGGTCAGCCCCAAGGGTACCCCTGAGTGATCCTCTTAGTCGGATCAGCAGGGCAGGCGGAGACCATCCAGCGAGAGGTGGGCCTGGCCCCTGCTCGTGTCCACGAGCTACTAATAATATGACTAAACAGTTCTGGGTTTTTGATCTGAGTTGGCCACTGACTTATACGCACTAACCGCCACGCAGGATAACGGTTTATGGGGCCCTCGGCATAGTACATTCCTCCCGAAAGCTCTATCAGACGCCCAGTTCAGAGATGTGAGCCGGTCGAGACAACCCATCCTAGAAGAGATGGGCATGGACTCCTGTCCGTGACACAATGACCCAGAATGCTTACGGCAATTGCTCCATGACCGCTTCATGCTTAGGATGTGGACCGGCGGGGACCTCTCTACGGAGTCTAGGTAGGACTATGGCGTGTCGGTTATCCGAGGCTGGGCATTACCCAGAAAAGTGTGTCCGGCCAGAGGTAATCGAGTGTGTCGGGCTATGTGGTGCACCCGTGCAGGGAAGATTGATCTATTGTAATAGCCGTGTCCACGGTAACAGGACGCTTGGATGTTACATTTATCCCGATCTTACCACTTAAATCGGATACTTAAAAAAAACACCCACCGGATATATGTTCATACAACTTCAACCGGTTACTATTGAATTACTCAAACCAGATAAATATGGATTGCCCATGGATCTTTTCTCGCTGGGAGTCGAGGAAGGATCTCAGGGTATTGTATTATGGTGTTAATTACAAGTTGGTATCGTATGCGCTCATACTCTTTCCCTTGCTGCAAGATGATCTACTCTCCTCTCATCTAATGCTGCAAGATGGTGGCCCTTGGGTTACTTAGAGCTTTCCCCCTCTAGTTCTGGCATTTTTGCAGTATAGTCCACAGATATACCCCATTCCTTGATACCATGCATATGTAGCATAGATCTGATGTAAGTCTTGCGAGTACTTTGGTTGAGTACTCACGGTCGCTTTGCTACCTTTTTCCTTCAACCCGATTGCTGCTATTAGATCGTAGTGCCCCGGATGCAGGTTCCATCTCCGATGATTTCTATGTGGAGTTCGATGTCGCCAAGTAGTTCGGAGGTCCCAGGCAGGAGGCCTATGCCTTTTTGATCTAGAGTCATTAATTGTTTTTGCCTTCTTAAGGCACCTTTGTCATTGTCTGTAGATAGACCTAACTCTTGTTGTAATATTGGGTCTTACGACCCTGGCTTGAAAAAATAGTTTTATGTGTAATTTGTGTCATAGAGTTGTGTTGTGGTACTATCGTGAGTCACTGTTCTGATTTCTTTTATTCCGCATCTTTACTCTGGGTTCTGATTTCTTTTCTCTTCGGGTTAAAAGATTTTGCTAACTCTAACTCTAGGTTCTCATAATGACTTCATTCCAGAGAGCCACTCATTCCAGATCAACCCTTGATATCTAAAGACATTCCGAAGACACTCTCCGATATGCCGAGAATCCTTTGTGCCTGCTGCCTTGTAGCTCCTTTCCACATGAATACACCTACGAATAATTCCTCACACTTATCAGGGGTTCATTCATCCCAAGATGTTCACATGTTTCACAAAATACTTTGAAATGCTACCTGATCTTCCGAGAATCCTCTGCAGCCTATTGCTCTTGAAATTCTTGCCTGCCTACTTTTTGGTTAAACCCGTATGTCTAGTAAGCTTTATTGACATCCTTTTGTCATTGTATTTTGATCCTTTGATTCAATATGTATGTGAATGCTCGCAATCATCAGTCGGATCCTAGATTTCATCCTTCCGGCTCAAACATCATTTGGACATGAGCTGGTTTTCACCCAATCAAACCTTGACCGATTGTGCCTCTAAGTCAGTTCAACTTACTCATCCATGATAAGAGCATCTGCTTCTGCTCCCTCAAATTCAAAAATCATAATCCCTTTGAATTTGATATTTATAGTTGATTAGATGATTCCATAACCTGATGCATTTGCATTCTTTCTTTTTCTGGTTGAGTACTTATACTCACATCAGATTCTCTTTAGACCACCTGATCTTTTGGGGGATTACTACTCAACAGTTCCTTCATGTTTTAAATCATTGACGAATTTCCTGTGTTACAAAATGCCTTTGGCGAATTGTACCCTCTACTTCTTGCCGTCTGTACTCTACTTCCAGATGGTATCCATTGCTTCTATAATTGCATTGTATAGGTTCCTTAAATGTCCTGATGGGTTGTACATATGCTTTTGGCATCTGTGTGAACCCGAAAGTTTTCACGGGTCATACTCTAATGGTGTTTCGCCAGATAAATTTTCAACACTAGAACTTCTTCGAAAATGAGAAGTGAATGAAAGGTTATCATTGAAAAAGTGGGAGTCGACCTTGAACATTTATGTTCTTGCCCATGGACATGATGTAGTTCTTATCATGGAAGCTTCTTGGAAAAATAATTATCCCCTTAGTGTAAGCTCATCTCCTATCTGTGAATTGGTCCTCGCAATTGTGGTTCTGACCATGTTGTTCTCCTTTGATTCCATTTCTCAGACAAGTTAAAGCACTTGTCTTCTGTAGATCAGTACACCACTCCAACCTTTATTTTGATCGACCTTCAAGTATTACCCTCTGGTATCTCGAGAATATCATGAAACTTCATTACTTCTTATGAGTTCATCAAGTATTACTTCTCACTGATTTTAGTTTTTCCTTGGGTTTTGAGTTGTTTGTCAACCAAGAACACTGATAAATGAATTGAATCTGCACCACAATTCAATACCCCTAATAATTTTTGTTGCTAGGAAATTTAAACTCAATCACGTCATTCCTAACCTGATCGGCTACATCATTATCTTGTCAATTTTAACTGTGCTACATGGTCCTTCTTCCCAAAGCACAATTTTTTACGATGAGCAAAGCTTACAATGAGCTTCTTCGTCATATCGTTTCGCCTTGAAAAGCAAGATTGATTCCAAATTTGTCTCCTATCCGTGGTTCCATTGACCTTCTGCTTCATCATATCTTTCATTTTGATCATGTCACCTTGCTATTACCTCATCATAAAGCTCCTCGATAATTTGTGTTGTCATTGATAACATCCTTGCCCTTATTCCAACACAGATTTGGTCATGTCTTGGTTATACCTGAGTTCCTTGCTATTCTTGGAATTGTTCCTAGTGTATTTCTTGTGATCTTTGAACCCAGCCCTTACTTGAAACACCATATGATTGCTACCCCGAAGCATGACTACGGTATTCTGAATATCAAAAAAAAAATTGAAAGTGCAATGCTAAATGTTTCTTGATCAATTATCCAAACACCATTGTATGGGTAACATCATAAATTTCCTTGCCCCTTTACCTAAATGGTTATCTACTTGCTATCCTGTCATGGATATCATTATTATGCTTATCCTTGGGAAAGATATACTCCTAATACTTGTGTATAAACACGTTTTCCTTTCCATTGGTCTGGTTAACCTCTCAAATAATTTATATGATCAAAGCAATAATAATTCCCTGCTTATGTAAACACCTCAGTGTACAACTCTGTCAGTATAACCCTGTTACTATTGTTGATGACATTCCGGTAACCACCGGTGGATGAGAACTTTGTCTATTGGTCCGCCTTGTCTTAACGAGCAGGAAAATGGTTCTCTTCGTTCCCTACCCTTGGTAGCGATGTTGTTGTCAGCGTAGCTGACAAACTGTTCTCTGACAATGTCGTGTCATGATCACACAAGATGCTACCACCCTTCTTATTCATCATGGTGGTATGAATGATGATCATTTGATTTTTTATCATCCTAATGATTCGAAAATGCTTGAGTCCTCAAATACATACTGGTGCAATGTGCTTTATCTTTCTGTAGCACTTGTGACTGAATCTCCCGGTCAACCATGTAATCAATTATCATTCTACTTTGTGCATGTCATTCTTTGGAGTTCCTTACTGAAACTCTCTCATAAATTCAGAAGTTTCACGTAAATGCCTATGTGATCCTTGTATCCAAAATTAACCTTGCACTTGGCTTCGTGTGTGTTTCCGCAAGCCACCTTCCTTGAGATGATCCATTCTGGTATCAGACGCTAGATTCATTCCTCCACCTTCCTTGAGATGATCCATTTCGGTATCAGACACGAGATTTATTCCTCAACACTCTGAACCTTTCTCACATCCTGCTTAGGCATTAAATGTTTACCTACTAAGATGAAGCTATTCGCATCTTCTTAAGTCGCTCTCATCATGATCCCTGTGTTCCAAAACTTGAGGGATACTAATGTGTTTCATTCATAGGATAACCCCTCGATGGTCACCCCTTGTAGAATTCCATCATTGCCGAGTTGCCCCCTATCCTTTTTGTAAGTACCATGAAGATCCTGAAGGAAGGATGACAACTTCGTCATGATGCACTCATGCAGAGAAATAAAGACTTGAACGCAGTGGACCGACCTCTTCGGGAAGAGCAACAAAGATCGAGAAGACTCATTAGATTCGTTGCCAGACCTTTTTCCCCTTACTCTACCTCTTAAATCTCAGGATCAAATTTCTTTTAGTGGAGGAGATTTGTAACACCCCTGATGATTAGCTACAGTGAACCCATGCTAATGATGCCACGTCATCACCTTTTTGCTAAGCCACTTGTCCCTTGATCAAAATTCAAGTCAAACTCAAATTTAAAATAAGGTCAAAATTAAAATTTATCCAATCAGTAAAACAAAGATGTTGGTTGGGTTGCAAATATTCACTAAGTAATTGTCTTGTAGAAACAAACACCTTTTGAATTAATAAGATGCCCTTAACCTATTTAAAATAGAGCCAACAACATTTAAATTAGCCATTCCAATTTAAATAAATAGTAAACCATTGAAAATAAATTGGGACTTGGTGGGCTAGCTCAACACATTGCCTACTATTTATGTGCCAAGTTTTATTTGCAACTAAATTCATTTAGTATAGAAAAGAATTGCCAAACAGAAAAGAAATAATGAAACAGAAAAAAGAAAAAGAAAAGGGAAATAAAGAGAACCACTGTGCACTTTGGCCCAGCACCCCCACAGTGCGGCCCAGCCCACCAGCGCCAGCCTTCCCCTACCACTCGTCACCCCCGTGCAAAGGCCGCAGGCATGCCATGGCCACCGACGCTGCACGCCATCCAGTGCCCCCCAACCCTATTTAGAGCCCCTCCTTGAAACCCTAGATTAAGCTCTCTCTTCCCCACCTCGCAGTTCCTCCTCCCTAGCCCCTCTCGCTTGATCCCGACCACATCCGACCGGGCTCATCACTGTTGCCTCTCATCACTGTTGCCTCATCGTTGTCGTGGCCACCGGCCTCCCCACGATGAGGCAGCATGTCCAGGAGAGGCGCGCCTTCCTCCTCATCATCTATGTGGAGAAGCTCAAGCTGGATCCCCCCTGGTTCATCGCCATTCCCACCGTCTTCAACCTTGGGAGCTGAGGGATGCCGTCGATGATTCGCCAACACCAGCGCCTTCCCGAACCTGCTGCACCACCCATCAAGATCGTTGTGAGGCCGCCTTCATTTCCCTTCTCCTTTTGGCCTCTCGCGCATGCTCTAGCTAGCTTTTCCCCATGGCCAAAGCTACATGCCGCCGGCCATGTCGCCTCCATGGATACAGCCATTGAAACTATCATCCAAGAATGTCATCGTGTTTGGTGGGTCACCAGGAGCTCGTTGCACTTGTTCGTTCATCAAAACCATGCACTGTAGCACCATCGCCGCCCTTCCTGTACTATGGCCGCCGCCCACCGCTCACTTCTGTCGATCTCCGGCCACCCCGTGATCTCCTGCTACATCCAGAGGATGTGCGCGAGTGCGGGCTCCCGCCTGATGCCCTTAGTTGGTCCTCCGGTGGCCTCCTGAGCGACCACCGCCGCGTTCCCAGTTCGCCAGCGTTGAACTTCGTCGATGCTGATGTGGCCGGCTTAGATTAGCCGCTAATTAACCTGTTAAGCTAACCCTAGACACTGACTGGTGGACCCCATGTGCCTAATTAACCCAATTAACACACTAACTAAGCCCCTCTGTCAATGACAGTTGGGCCCCACTACCCATTTTGACTAGTAAACAGTCGACTGTTGACTAGGTTCACTCAGCCTAACAGGCCCCACCTGTCAGCCTCTGTGTACACTGCTATGTAAACTATTTTATGTGCACTTAGCAATTTCCATTTAATTTTTGAAATAATAATAAATCCAAAAAATCCAGAAAATCAATAAAACTTTTTAAAAAATCATATAAAATAATCTATAACTCGGATGCAAATAATTTATATATGAAAAATGATCAGAAAAATATAACGAGTCTGAATATGCCATCCACATACCTATCAACCCCCTTTATCATAATGAACTTGGAAATTTTGCATCAGCATCATCTAACCGAATAATTTCTGGAGCTGGGAAAATATTCCTGGATATTTTCCCTCTTCGTTTATAATGCGTAGTAATGCATTAGAGCACCCCTAGCATAATTTTTTGCCATGCCATGCATTGTGCTGCATCTGTACGCATTTTATTTATTTGTTTCCCCCTCCTCCTTCTTCTCTGGTGGGGGGGGGGGGGGGTAGACCTCGAGACCACTGCCGATGTCCCTGTGATCGACTACATCGCCGATGATCCATCCTTTTCTTCTGTAGAGCTTCTAGGAAAGCAAACCCCCTTGATCATTCCTATATCACTTATTCCTTCTCTCTACTTTCGTGCATTAGATATTGTCACCGCTGTTGTTCGAAAGATCATAATCTGATGCATAGCCTACTTTTGTCGCTAGTTACAGATGCTTTCCCTGTTATCCTAGCATGCCTAGTTTAGTTATGCTGGTGATCCATCAGTTGGCCCTACCCCCTTGTCCATGTTGCTATGTTATATTATTGGACCGTGATCCCCTCTGGGTGATGATCATGGGTATGCTTACACTATTACATTACAATGTTATTACGGGGGCTGAAGGGCTTGCGGGACCATACAGTAAGAGATGGACCTAAGTCCTGACAGCTCTCGATGTTTAAGATGGGTCGGCCCCAAGGGTACCCGCGAGTGATCCTCTTAGTCGGATCGGCAGGGCAGGCGGAGGACATCTAGTGAGAAGTGGGCCTGGCCCTAGGTCGTGTCCGTGAGCTACTAATAATACGACTAAACAGTTCTAGGTATTTGATCTGAGTTGGCCACTGGCTTGTATGCACTAACCACCATGCGGGATAATGGTTCATGGGGCCCTCGGCATCGTACGTTCCTCCTGAAAGCTCTGTTAGACATCCAGTTCAGAGATGTGAGCCGGTCGGGACAACCCATCCTGGAAGAGATGGGCTTGGACTCTGATTCGTGACACAACGACCCGGAGTGTTTAGGGTGATCGGCCCATGACCCCTTCACGCTTAGGATGTAGACCGGCGGGGACCTCTCCGCGGAGTCTTCGTAGGACTATGGCGTGTTGGTTATCTTAGGCCGGGCATTACTTAGAAAAGTATGTCCGGCTAGAGGCAATCGAGCGTGTCGAGCTATGTGGTGCACCCCTGCAGGAAAGATTGATCTATTCGAATAGCCGTGTCCATGGTAACTGGATGCTTGGATGTTACATTTATCCTGATCTTACCACTTAAACTGGATACTTAATAAAACAAACCCACCTGATATATGTTTATAAAACTTGAACTGGTTACTATTGAATTACTCAAACCAGATAAATATGGATTGCCCACAGATCTTTTCTCGCTGGGAGTCAAGGAAGGTTCTCAGGGTATTGTATTATGGTGTTAATTATAAGTTGGTATCGTATGCACTCATACTCCTTCCCTTGCTGCAAGATGATTTGCTCTCCTCTCATCTAATGCTGCAAGATGGTGGCCCTTGTGTTACATAGAGCTTTCCCCCTCTAATTCTGGCATTTCTGCAGTGTATAGTCCATAGATATACCCCATTCCTTGATACCGATGCATATGTAGCATAGATCTGATGTAAGTCTTGCGAGTACTTTGGATGAGTACTCACGGTCACTTTGCTACCTTTTTCCTTCAACCCGGTTACTACTATTAGATAGTAGTGCCCCGGATGCAGGTTCCATCGCTGATCATTTCTACGTGGAGTTTGACGTCACCAAGTAGTTCAGAGGTCCCAGGCAGGAGGCATGTGCCTTTTAGATCTAGAGTCATTGATTGTTTTTGCCTTCTTAAGGCACCTTTGTAATTGTCTGTAGACAGACCTAACTCTTGTTGTAATATTGGGTCTTATGACCCTGGCTTGTAGAAATTTATTTTATGTGTAGTTTGTGTCGTAGAATTGTGTTGTGGTACTATAGTAAGTCACCGTTTGAGATCGTGCATGCTGCGTGGATGATTAGTGCATGGTTAAGATCGGGGGTGTCACACGTGTCCACCTAGAGCGTGTATAAGGATGTGTTCATGAGAGCGCCCGGCAGGCTGGCAGCTTCTCGGCTTTCGGGATCTTT
>JAAAWM010011620.1:0-90886 GCA_036873465.1 Thinopyrum obtusiflorum
CTGAAGAATTGAACATCACATTTGCAGAATTGAATCAAACAGTTAACTGAAGATGACAACTAATTAACAAAATAGTTAATAAGTGAGCACCACACTACACGACATATAGAACATATACACTAGAGCAACAGATTGCATGGTAAAATTAGATAGCACAATTCACTAGAATTTGTGAAGGAAAGGCAGGAGCAGCACACGCAACGGGTAAACCGAGCATGCTTAACCGGTGTAGCTAGCAAATGGCAAGGTGCTCCTCCAAGATCTGGGGGTCGGCACGAATGGCAGCCATCGTGACCTCATCCGTGCATGCGGCCTCGATTTGCTTCTCCGCTGCCAAATGCTCCTTGAGATCCTGGCTATACTGCGTGCACCATGGCTTAGGCCGGCGCTTATTTGGTGGAGGGGTCGGTGATTTGGGTGGAAGGTGTCGCGCTCGCACCGGCGGTCTGGGGCATGTGGAATGTGGAAGGAGGAGGAGGATGGGGGTCAGGTGTGGATTACCTGCCTGGATAGACGAGGCCGAGCAGCGTGAAGAAGGGTCGCCGACGAGGAGGCGGCGCTGCAAGCAAGGAGTGAAGGTTTCAACTTGGAAAGGAAGGCGGAAAGAGGGGGAAATGTGGCTTTTGGTAAGGGGGAGGGGCGGGGAGGTAGTTATTTCCGCGAAAGCCAAAAATTTGGAATCGCTTCAGCTAAAAATCTGGTGCGCAAAGTGTCATCAGACACGGTCCCTTATTCAGAACTGTGTACGATATGTGGACATCACAAACGATTCAGATAGCTTAACTCATGTGTGATGAGTTTGAACGTCAAAAGTTTTGGTTCGAATTTCCATGGTTACAGTGGTCATCCAGGTCATTGCATAATTTGGGTACACAAAGGAGACTACAGCACACCCAGGGGGGGGGGGGGGGGGGGGGGGGGGGGGGGGGGGGGGGGGGGGGGGGGGGGGGGGGGGGGGGGGGGGGGGGGGGGGGGGGGGGGGGGGGGGGGGGGGGGGGGGGGGGGGGGGGGGGGGGGGGGGGGGGGGGGGGGGGGGGGGGGGGGGGGGGGGGGGGGGGGGGGGGGGGGGGGGGGGGGGGGGGGGGGGGGGGGGGGGGGGGGGGGGGGGGGGGGGGGGGGGGGGGGGGGGGGGGGGGGGGGGGGGGGGGGGGGGGGGGGGGGGGGGGGGGGGGGGGGGGGGGGGGGGGGGGGGGGGGGGGGGGGGGGGGGGGGGGGGGGGGGGGGGGGGGGGGGGGGGGGGGGGGGGGGGGGGGGGGGGGGGGGGGGGGGGGGGGGGGGGGGGGGGGGGGGGGGGGGGGGGGGGGGGGGGGGGGGGGGGGGGGGGGGGGGGGGGGGGGGGGGGGGGGGGGGGGGGGGGGGGGGGGGGGGGGGGGGGGGGGGGGGGGGGGGGGGGGGGGGGGGGGGGGGGGGGGGGGGGGGGGGGGGGGGGGGGGGGGGGGGGGGGGGGGGGGGGGGGGGGGGGGGGGGGGGGGGGGGGGGGGGGGGGGGGGGGGGGGGGGGGGGGGGGGGGGGGGGGGGGGGGGGGGGGGGGGGGGGGGGGGGGGGGGGGGGGGGGGGGGGGGGGGGGGGGGGGGGGGGGGGGGGGGGGGGGGGGGGGGGGGGGGGGGGGGGGGGGGGGGGGGGGGGGGGGGGGGGGGGGGGGGGGGGGGGGGGGGGGGGGGGGGGGGGGGGGGGGGGGGGGGGGGGGGGGGGGGGGGGGGGGGGGGGGGGGGGGGGGGGGGGGGGGGGGGGGGGGGGGGGGGGGGGGGGGGGGGGGGGGGGGGGGGGGGGGGGGGGGGGGGGGGGGGGGGGGGGGGGGGGGGGGGGGGGGGGGGGGGGGGGGGGGGGGGGGGGGGGGGGGGGGGGGGGGGGGGGGGGGGGGGGGGGGGGGGGGGGGGGGGGGGGGGGGGGGGGGGGGGGGGGGGGGGGGGGGGGGGGGGGGGGGGGGGGGGGGGGGGGGGGGGGGGGGGGGGGGGGGGGGGGGGGGGGGGGGGGGGGGGGGGGGGGGGGGGGGGGGGGGGGGGGGGGGGGGGGGGGGGGGGGGGGGGGGGGGGGGGGGGGGGGGGGGGGGGGGGGGGGGGGGGGGGGGGGGGGGGGGGGGGGGGGGGGGGGGGGGGGGGGGGGGGGGGGGGGGGGGGGGGGGGGGGGGGGGGGGGGGGGGGGGGGGGGGGGGGGGGGGGGGGGGGGGGGGGGGGGGGGGGGGGGGGGGGGGGGGGGGGGGGGGGGGGGGGGGGGGGGGGGGGGGGGGGGGGGGGGGGGGGGGGGGGGGGGGGGGGGGGGGGGGGGGGGGGGGGGGGGGGGGGGGGGGGGGGGGGGGGGGGGGGGGGGGGGGGGGGGGGGGGGGGGGGGGGGGGGGGGGGGGGGGGGGGGGAGGAATAAATCGAAATTGGCTGCACTTAATACATGAGAAACATATACTAGTGCTATATTTCCTATCTCTTAATTATGCTTGGTTTGGATAAATGGGTTTTCCGTGTGACTTGAATTAATCTGATGAATCTGCAATGTGCTTATTTTTCATCAACATATTTTACTGATAGCATGCGAACCCTTACTTAACCTGATGACTAACTACCTTATATGTGTTGCAGGGAAACAATGGGAAGCACTGAGGTTTACAATCGAGGTTAGTACGTGCATGGTCCGTTCTCTAATAGCACATTATTGTGCAATTGCAGGAACCATTCTAATATTTTGGTTTTTAACAATTTGGTCTTGCACATGTAGGTCCTGCTCTCAGAGGTTTTGACCCACTGTTCGACCCTTTTTGCATATGGGGAAATGAGTTGTCCATGAATATCAATCAAATCAAGAAACTCAGAAAGATTGTTAGGATAAAGAAATTAGTGACAAAAAACAACAAGATCTTTGTCTGCACAATGAAGAAGACATCAGTTCACTACAAGATGGTACTAACTATTATACCTTGCCTTTTTTTATTCCTTTGCCCCATTTCCAATATAGAGAAGATATTTGTGCACATCCTTGTTTTCAGGCCTTTCCAAAGCAGTTCACTGATGATTACCTCTCAAACCACCTCTATGGTCACGAGGTGAGGAAGGTTTTCATACAACACCCATGGTTCAATATTGAAGTGTTCCTGAAGAGGACGAAGGACGGACGATCAATCATCCACAGGCACTGGCCTAAAGTTGCAAAGACCTTCAACATGAATGAAGGCTTAATATTCGCCTTCCGCTTCAGCAGTTTTCCAGATGAGATGCATCTGTCTATATGGGGGGGGGGGGGGGGGGGGGGGGGGGGGGGGGGGGGGGGGGGGGGGGGGGGGGGGGGGGGGGGGGGGGGGGGGGGGGGGGGGGGGGGGGGGGGGGGGGGGGGGGGGGGGGGGGGGGGGGGGGGGGGGGGGGGGGGGGGGGGGGGGGGGGGGGGGGGGGGGGGGGGGGGGGGGGGGGGGGGGGGGGGGGGGGGGGGGGGGGGGGGGGGGGGGGGGGGGGGGGGGGGGGGGGGGGGGGGGGGGGGGGGGGGGGGGGGGGGGGGGGGGGGGGGGGGGGGGGGGGGGGGGGGGGGGGGGGGGGGGGGGGGGGGGGGGGGGGGGGGGGGGGGGGGGGGGGGGGGGGGGGGGGGGGGGGGGGGGGGGGGGGGGGGGGGGGGGGGGGGGGGGGGGGGGGGGGGGGGGGGGGGGGGGGGGGGGGGGGGGGGGGGGGGGGGGGGGGGGGGGGGGGGGGGGGGGGGGGGGGGGGGGGGGGGGGGGGGGGGGGGGGGGGGGGGGGGGGGGGGGGGGGGGGGGGGGGGGGGGGGGGGGGGGGGGGGGGGGGGGGGGGGGGGGGGGGGGGGGGGGGGGGGGGGGGGGGGGGGGGGGGGGGGGGGGGGGGGGGGGGGGGGGGGGGGGGGGGGGGGGGGGGGGGGGGGGGGGGGGGGGGGGGGGGGGGGGGGGGGGGGGGGGGGGTTTTGCTATTGCAAACGGTTGTTGAAAAAATACCGTGGGCGATGACCTCAGGCAACGCACACAGTTTCTAGGAATAAACCGTGTTGGATCAACGAACAATCGCACACGACTTTCTCTTGAAAACTGTTTGCGTTAGGCCACCTTGTGCAAACGTTTACCACATAAAAACTATGTGTCGTGGACAGCCTTTGCCACACAGTTTCTTCTACGGACCGTGTGTGATACATTCAATAACGCAAATGATTTAACGGGAAAATTGTGTGTGATGTACCTATGAACGGAACGTTTTCCTTGGAGCGACTGTGTGGGATGTACATACGAACGGAAACGTTTAGCGGGGACTAACTGTGTGGGATGTACTTGCGACCGGAAACAATTTCGCCGTATAATTGTTTTTTAGCTCTACTATATTATTTCCGTATTTGAGCGCTCGCCGGTTGCACATGAGTAGGAGTACTGTAGGGGCCCTATCCCTGACGGTTTCTGGGTCATGTGGGAAGGACCCCCCTATCGCCCACACTCACTTGGCGATGGTTCCAAATGCCGTCGCGGAAAGGGGTTAAAAACCGTTTGTTTAGGACCGACGCGTACCAATGGACCGTAAGTGTCGTCAACAAAATACGGAGCACGCATCAAATACAATGTCCGTTAGTGTCATCAATGAAATACGGAGACGTACCGTGAGCTAGATACTGTATGATCACCACGAGAATGTATACAGTGACCGTAATGAGCATATTCTGAAGTCCAGTGACCGTATAGTGCTTTCCCTTGAAATACAGTGACCGTCACGCGTGAATGTGTCATGGGCATGCATACTTTTAGAGGGCCAAGAGATAGCTTGTGTGCGTACGTGAAAGTGGTGTGGAAAGAGGGGGTGTCCAGTGGAGACAAGGAGAGATATGCCCTTCGTTTCTCTTTCCCGTGACTAATGTTTTAGGAGAAAATATAAACATTCACGATGCAGAACAAATATTTTTGGATGCACCATGCAATTAACTTTCATGTATAACATTGTACTATTGTATATGCTAATTTTCTTAGTGGCCGATTGCGTGTGTGGTGTGGGGGGCACATCATTTCTAGTTGGGGTGGGCACATCATTTCTAGTTGTGGTGGGTCAACATGAGGACTAATGGGTCGGTTCCATCCTGGGCCACATAGGTTGGACCGAGACGCATTATACGAAGACCCATGTGGAGGACTCGGGGGGGGGGGGGGGGGGGGGGGGGGGGGGGGGGGGGGGGGGGGGGGGGGGGGGGGGGGGGGGGGGGGGGGGGGGGGGGGGGGGGGGGGGGGGGGGGGGGGGGGGGGGGGGGGGGGGGGGGGGGGGGGGGGGGGGGGGGGGGGGGGGGGGGGGGGGGGGGGGGGGGGGGGGGGGGGGGGGGGGGGGGGGGGGGGGGGGGGGGGGGGGGGGGGGGGGGGGGGGGGGGGGGGGGGGGGGGGGGGGGGGGGGGGGGGGGGGGGGGGGGGGGGGGGGGGGGGGGGGGGGGGGGGGGGGGGGGGGGGGGGGGGGGGGGGGGGGGGGGGGGGGGGGGGGGGGGTCAACATGAGGACTCATGGGTCGGTTCCATCCCGCGCCACATAGGTTGGACCGAGACGCATTATACGAAGACCCATGTGGGGACTCGGCGTACAACACGAAGCTACCAGAGTCGTGGAGGACTCTATCCCCACTGGTGATAAGCCGACTATATATGATTTGTAACCCTAGGCCCCGAGTATGTTATAGAAGCCTGGGGGCTAGTTCGTCAATAGTATACACACACGCACAATGCCTGGTATTCACGTGTACTTTGTACACACCCCTATCACTAATATACAGTACCAATAGTAGGCTTTTTTCTCAACTGCAAGGGTCCGAACTTGGGTAAAACTTTGCCTCATATTGCCATCCAGCCTAACAGTCAGGGATATCCTACCGAATGATCTGATGGAATCATATCTGCCAACTACTAAGAGAGAGGTGTGTCTGTGGGGGGGGGGGCAATGTGTGCGAGAGAGGCCTAAAGATAATGTGCGTGTGGGAGACATGTAGGAACATATATGTGTGTATAGAGGGCTAGTAGAGACCGTGCGTGTGTATATATGCGGGGGGGGGGGGGGGGGGGGGGGGGGGGGGGGGGGGGGGGGGGGGGGGGGGGGGGGGGGGGGGGGGGGGGGGGGGGGGGGGGGGGGGGGGGGGGGGGGGGGGGGGGGGGGGGGGGGGGGGGGGGGGGGGGGTGAGCATGTGTGAGAGAGAAATGCCGATGTATATAAAGTGTGTGCACTTATGTGTCAGATAGAGAGATATATAGCGCATGTGTGAGAACGGGCCAAGGCATAGTGCATCTACATGTAAAAGGCGGTTCTACGCATTAAATTAAAATATAAATGGCATTATTTTTTTGGATGAGATCATGAATTTTGCAATTTGCGTATGAACGAACATTGGTCTATCAGACACCCATACTCTATTGAATTCGAGTATGTGTATGGGTTTATTTCATACTATCGATCCATAGAGTGAGAGTGGTTTGAAATCCAGATAATGCATGGCTTTTGCAATTCATATATAAACATTAATTAGTGCACTCCATGTTGTTAGTGTCAAGCACTTTATACATTTGTCACATACATGGATACATTCCAAATTGCTAGCTACAAAATAGAATACATGTTGAATTCAACATAAAGGTGGTTTCGAAGATTCGAGTTCATAGGAAGTGCATTTATCTATTTGAATTCGAGATAATGGCATTTGTAAATCAGATCTAAAAGGGGGCATCAATCTTTGTTGTGCGTTCGAACATGCTATATATTCATACGCATGTCTAACTATTTTTTGGCAACCAAGGAGATTATATCTGGAACCATGAATGAATTGAGGTAAGTTGCATATTTTTAAATATATACTCGTGTACAATGTATATTCAAATGTACCCCCTCCATTCCAAAATAATCATAATTTTAGGATTTTCAAGAGTCAAGATTTGTGAAGTATGACAAATCCTGAAAGTACAATTCAAGAGAACTCTAAACGTTAATGCTTCTGCTCCCAAATATTGAACGAAGCACCAAATAAGCCTCTAGTAGCCCGAAACTGCGCGAGACTAATGTTTGGTGGTAGGAATTTACTATCCTGACTCTGACCCGTGTAGCCTATCGGCCCAATGTCCAAAGGTCTAAACCGGGGTAGGTTTGTAACTTCACCAAGACGCCAGTCGGGGGGGGGGGGGGGGGGGGGGGGGGGGGGGGGGGGGGGGGGGGGGGGGGGGGGGGGGGGGGGGGGGGGGGGGGGGGGGGGGGGGGGGGGGGGGGGGGGGGGGGGGGGGGGGGGGGGGGGGGGGGGGGGGGGGGGGGGGGGGGGGGGGGGGGGGGGGGGGGGGGGGGGGGGGGGGGGGGGGGGGGGGGGGGGGGGGGGGGGGGGGGGGGGGGGGGGGGGGGGGGGGGGGGGGGGGGGGGGGGGGGGGGGGGGGGGGGGGGGGGGGGGGGGGGGGGGGGGGGGGGGGGGGGGGGGGGGGGGGGGGGGGGGGGGGGGGGGGGGGGGGGGGGGGGGGGGGGGGGGGGGGGGGGGGGGGGGGGGGGGGGGGGGGGGGGGGGGGGGGGGGGGGGGGGGGGGGGGGGGGGGGGGGGGGGGGGGGGGGGGGGGGGGGGGGGGGGGGGGGGGGGGGGGGGGGGGGGGGGGGGGGGGGGGGGGGGGGGGGGGGGGGGGAAATTACGGAGTTGTATGGTGAGCCAGTGACCGTATGATCACCCTAAAATGTATTTTATTAACACAGTACAGACTCAAACTACCATTTGTTTCTTTCATATACGCGCTGACAGGTGGGCCCCATGGTTACGCGCCCCAATGGTGCAACACTAGTTGCGCCACGTGGAACGTTTGACTGGTCAATTGATTGTGTCATCAACAAAATACGGAGTTGTATGGGTGAGCCAGTGACCGTATAATCACGACATGTATTTTTTTAACATGGTACAGAGGCAAGCGCTCATATATACGCGCAAGCACTCACCGCTATGAGAGCACACACGCAGACCCTACCCCTATGAGCACCTTCGAGAGAGTGAGCCAGCACATGATCTTGAGATTTTACGAAGTCACCATAGGTGCCTCGTAGTCGAGTGGAACGTCTCCTCCCACTGAACCCATATCGCCGGAGAAATACTGAAATTAACCCAGGATAATTGCGAGCACCAGGACTTTAACCCTGGTGGGCTCGAGAAACCACTGTCCTCCTAACCATCCAACCACAGGTTGGTTAGCAACACAAAATGTATGTGCTGACCATGATGAGCTTATTCTGAAGTCCAGTGACCATATCGTGCTTTCTCTTCAAATACAATGACCGTAAGTGTCGTCAACAAAATACGGAGCACGCATCAAATACAATGTCTGTCAGTGTCATCAACAAAATACAGAGATGTATCGTGAGCTAGATACCGTATGATCACCACGAGAATATATATGGTGACCGTAATGAGCATATTCTGAAGTCCACCGACCATATAGTGCTTTCTCTTGAAATACAGTGACCGTCACGCGTGAATGTGTCATGGGAATGCATACTTTTAGAGGGCCGAGAGATAGTTTGTGTGCGTATGTGAAAGTGGTGTAGAAAGAGGGGGTGTCCGGTGGAGACAAGGAGAGATATGCCCTTCGTTTCTCTTTCCTGTGACTAATATTTTAGGAGAAAATATAAACATTCACAATGCAGAACAAATATTTTTGGATGCACCATGCAATTAACTTTCATGTATTAGTGGCCGATTGCGTGTGTGGTGTGGTGGGCACATCATTGGGGGGGGGGGGGGGGGGGGGGGGGGGGGGGGGGGGGGGGGGGGGGGGGGGGGGGGGGGGGGGGGGGGGGGGGGGGGGGGGGGGGGGGGGGGGGGGGGGGGGGGGGGGGGGGGGGGGGGGGGGGGGGGGGGGGGGGGGGGGGGGGGGGGGGGGGGGGGGGGGGGGGGGGGGGGGGGGGGGGGGGGGGGGGGGGGGGGGGGGGGGGGGGGGGGGGGGGGGGGGGGGGGGGGGGGGGGGGGGGGGGGGGGGGGGGGGGGGGGGGGGGGGGGGGGGGGGGGGGGGGGGGGGGGGGGGGGGGGGGGGGGGGGGGGGGGGGGGGGGGGGGGGGGGGGGGGAAATTACTGTCCTGACTCTGGCACGTGTAGCCTATCGACCCGATGTCCAAAGGTCTAAACCGGGGTAGGTTTGTAACTTCACCAAGACGCCAGTCTCAACCTCCTTTGAGAAGCATTCATACGCCGTGGGCGCCTAAACACCCATGCGCTCGGCCGAAATCTATCCCGCCCACCGTTTTGGACACCTGAGATTACTGTCCTACCCCCAACTCGCAATATGTCCGAAATTTTAGATGGGGGCAAAGTTTATAACTTTCCCCAAATTTCAAACAAGCATGTCCCAAACCAAAACATTGTTCACCCTTAGTTCCCCCTCCCTCCGTTTCCCCATTCATAATCCGTGGGCACCAAAATGCCCTCTCCACCAGCCGCGAAACCCCAGCCTCCTCCATCCTCCACCCCATCATGCCCAATCCACCGCCGCCCTCCTCCATCACGCCGGAGCCGGTACCCCGATGTCATCGTCCAACGCAACCGCGACCGCAACGCCCTCAA
The DNA here is from genome assembly GCA_036873465.1 of Thinopyrum obtusiflorum. Taxonomy (NCBI): domain Eukaryota; kingdom Viridiplantae; phylum Streptophyta; class Magnoliopsida; order Poales; family Poaceae; genus Thinopyrum; species Thinopyrum obtusiflorum. The sequence goes on from JAAAWM010011620.1 coordinate 9,500, forward strand.
GGACTTAGCAGCTGAAGCCGAGGCAGAGCTGCCTCCACGACACCGATGCCGACCTGTGCCTCACCGCTGCCGCTCCACTGTCGCAACCGTCCACCGCACCGGAGCTGTTCCCGCTACACCATCGTTCGCCGCCTCGGATCTGGTTCCCCGCCGCTGACAGACGGCCACCGCACCACACTCAACAACTTGGCCATGGGTTCATCCAAGGCTCCACCATCCTCCACAACTTCTCGTTTCCAACGAACCACAAGAAGATCGTTGGAAAAATAGAAGGAGGACACAGCATTGCTAGCAGAAAGAGGTACTCCTCTTCCCTTATTCGTGCAAATCTTACGTCTCTGCTGGGGGGGGGGGGGGGGGGGGGGGGGGGGGGGGGGGGGGGGGGGGGGGGGGGGGGGGGGGGGGGGGGGGGGGGGGGGGGGGGGGGGGGGGGGGGGGGGGGGGGGGGGGGGGGGGGGGGGGGGGGGGGGGGGGGGGGGGGGGGGGGGGGGGGGGGGGGGGGGGGGGGGGGGGGGGGGGGGGGGGGGGGGGGGGGGGGGGGGGGGGGGGGGGGGGGGGGGGGGGGGGGGGGGGGGGGGGGGGGGGGGGGGGGGGGGGGGGGGGGGGGGGGGGGGGGGGGGGGGGGGGGGGGGGGGGGGGGGGGGGGGGGGGGGGGGGGGGGGGGGGGGGGGGGGGGGGGGGGGGGGGGGGGGGGGGGGGGGGGGGGGGGGGGGGGGGGGGGGGGGGGGGGGGGGGGGGGGGGGGGGGGGGGGGGGGGGGGGGGGGGGGGGGGGGGGGGGGGGGGGGGGGGGGGGGGGGGGGGGGGGGGGGGGGGGGGGGGGGGGGGGGGGGGGGGGGGGGGGGGGGGGGGGGGGGGGGGGGGGGGGGGGGGGGGGGGGGGGGGGGGGGGGGGGGGGGGGGGGGGGGGGGGGGGGGGGGGGGGGGGGGGGGGGGGGGGGGGGGGGGGGGGGGGGGGGGGGGGGGGGGGGGGGGGGGGGGGGGGGGGGGGGGGGGGGGGGGGGGGGGGGGGGGGGGGGGGGGGGGGGGGGGGGGGGGGGGGGGGGGGGGGGGGGGGGGGGGGGGGGGGGGGGGGGGGGGGGGGGGGGGGGGGGGGGGGGGGGGGGGGGGGGGGGGGGGGGGGGGGGGGGGGGGGGGGGGGGGGGGGGGGGGGGGGGGGGGGGGGGGGGGGGGGGGGGGGGGGGGGGGGGGGGGGGGGGGGGGGGGGGGGGGCGGTTTATGAAATGCCCGCTTCTGACCGCCCTGGCCCACCAAAAGTTCCTCTGCCCTGCGCTGCCTGCGTTGGGCCACTGACATGCAGGCCATGTACCCAAAGAGCCCACACGTCAGTGGAAGAACGGCGCGGTGTCATACGTCAGAGTCGAGGGCGCCACTTGATGCACGCTCGGCTGAACACGCCTCCTTGCCGCATTCAAACGCCTCCACGAAACCCGTGTGGAAGCCGAGAAACCCACTCTGGACACACGTCCGTTCATGACCGGGCTGGCATTAAACGCAACGCCGGCCGAGCTCCTCCCGTCCGCCGTCTATTTAATCTCAAATTTAAACGAGGCCAAACGCCGGCCAAGAATCGCACCCCTCCACCGCTCCCCTATCTCCTCCTTCACCATTTTGTCCACTCTTACAATGGCTTACAAAGAGTAGTTATCCCGCATCCAAGCAGGCTGGGTGGCCCGCCGAGCCCGCCGGATATGAGCTATGCAGCTCGCTGATCCACCTCCCTCCCCTCGCCCGACAGAGCCAGTTGCCGCCTCAAGCCGACGCGCGGTTCAGCAACTCGCCGCTCCAGGCCAGCTCGACAAGGAGCGGCGCACGGGCGTCGTCGCTGCCGCCCATGCCGCCGTCTCGTACCTTACCTCCCGTGTCTACGACCGCGTCTCCCATTTCTATGGCCGAGACTTCCATGCCGGCGGCCGTGCCATGCAAGCAGAGATAGAAGCCAGGAGCACGGAGAGCGACGAGTCGGTGGCCAGCGCCTCCGCGTCCACAGCCATCATCGAGGAGAAGCATAACACGGGAGGCCGCCACCGCTTGGGTGCCATGAAGGCCACCGCGGAGGCGAGGCCGGTGTACACAGCAGGTGTCTTGCCAGATCATTTTGTTGCAAGGTCCTTCGTTGACCCCGCATGGGCTCCACGGAAGCGGAGAAGCCCCCTACACCATCATCTTCGACTTCGGCAGTGGGAAAGTGAGCCGTCCTTTGCGCTGAAGCATATACCTCTGGGGCTCCCGGCAGTCCGGTGATCGTGCTGCGGGACATGAGGAACTCAAATGGATCGGCGGGCGACCATTTAGGCCAGGCATTATATACGTGTGCTGTCCAGAACTAGCACCGCTTAGTTGATTTGAATGTAATGAAATACATCATGCTTGTATGAAAATCCAGTATTTTATATGAATTCCGTCATTGTTTATGAGAAATATCGCCGTGTTTGCTTGAATTTCGCCCGGTTGGTTGAGTTGCTGTTAGAGTGTGTGCGGCTACGGTTGGATGGCGTAATATGCGGGTCACCGGTCGGTTTGCGGCCGGCTTGGGCGGCGTGGTGGGACAAAAAAAGCACAACTCGTGCGAGCTCGTCTCCGACGAGTGCGCTGGAGGATGCATGAGCACCCGAACCATACCTCGTTCATCGGTTGCAAAGGCACCGGTGGACAAAAGGGTCGCCAATATTTTGGCTACACCGGGCAAAATCCAAACAGCCCCTCCCAGCAGATTCAAATCCTTCGTTCGCCATGAAATTTTGCCATGTGATGTTTTCATGGACTAGCAAGATGCCCGTGCATTGCAGGGAACTTCAAGATCCATTTTTTTACAAAACACCTGTTGTGATTGACCCATGCAGGAGTAATCCCATGTGTAAAAACTAATGATATCTCGAGAATTTTATCGAAAAAATGGTATCTCGAGAATTTCATCAAAAAAAATGATATCTCTACTCCTATAAAAGACTCAGTTGGTGATGATGGTGTGTCTGCCATCTGTCATTTCTGACCATTAGATCTACATCTAATGGCTGCGAGGTAAGTTGTGGCATTTTTGCAACAATATCCCACTTCTCTGCTCCAAGTTGAAGAAAACCCCTTATTATCTTGAAAGAAACCACATCCCTCCCTCGCCTCATCAAAACAACCTGAGAAATATATTTTGAGTGAAACGTAATATATTTTTACTGGTATATATGTATATCAAAACAAGAGTGTTTTCTTTCAAGTTTGTGAACAAGTACTATTCTACTTTAGATCCGTTGCAACGCACAGGCACATTGCTAGTCTCGAGAAAGATGAGAGATAAGTTGAGGAGGAGTGGGGCGTGGTGGTGACTGGTGGTCGGACTGAGCGGAGGCATGGGGATGGACGGCGCATTATGTCTAGGTTTGTATCTCTCTCACACACACCCACGTAGGTGGGGGACGTGCATGAAGAGAAGAGGTGCACGCACGGCGCACGTACTCCCGTCTCTTTCCCAACCACACCCGTGCGGGTACACGGTGGACCTCTTTTCTGTACGAAAAGGCAGCCCACGTGGTAATTTGACACGTGTACTGGTTGTCCACTTGATGGAGGATCGTCTACCACGGGTGATCAAACAAATTGCGACTTGACACGTTATGTTAAAAAAGATGCAAACCATGTGGGGCCTACCTTAGAGGCAAGGTTCTATACACTCGAGATGCTCTGTACCTATTACTTTTGATGTGTCCCATCAACTCGCAGAACGAGGAGAAGCTTGCTTACTACGCCGTCTCCCCCGCCCACGGGCGCGGTGGCTCGCAGGACGAGGTGAAGCTTGTTTACTACTACTCATTGTATATTGGTTTATTGGTTCCCATTGTAGATTGTGTCAAATTTTGACTATAGATTGAACTAACAAAACGTTCGTGCATGTTACCAAAAATTATATCATTGAAAACTATGTTGAAATACGAATCCAACGATATAATTTTTGTTGACATGCATTAACATTTTGTTAGCTAAATATTTGGTAAGAATTTGGCACGAACTACAAAGGTGACCTATAAACCAGGACAGAGGTAGTAGTACTAAGCCTTACGCCCGCTCCCTCGCCCACGCGCGCGGTGGCTCGCAGGACGAGGAGAAAATTTTACTACTCCCTCTGTTTACTCCTCGTCCCTACCTTGGTTAGAGAGATTATCATATTTTTTGGAATATATGTCCTTTAGTAGTACTCCCTCCTTTCCAGTTTATGGCTCAATTTCCTTGGAGTAGTATATAGGAGTAGTACTACTACATCAATTTCCTTGGAGTCCGTTGTGCAGCAAAGCTACCCTAGGCTATGTTACTGCTCCCTCCTTTCCAGTTTATGGCTCAATTTCAAAATCTCTCCAACCAAGGTAGACGGTGAGTGGTGGAATTAATTTCGTAGTTTGCACAAGTAATGTACGCTCGTTTTTCTCAAGAAGTTATGTTTACTGAGGCATTAATTAGAACGAATGCATGCATGACCACTAAATTTCCATGAACTTCTACATGCATTGGTGAGTGTTCTCTTGACAATGCTTGCATCGGGTGATTTAACGCACCTCGAAATCCAACATGTGATGGTACTACTACTACTAGTAGAATTGAGACTTATACAATGGAAAAACGATTTTTTTTAGACGAGCCCTATAAACCAGAAAGGAGGGAGTAGTAAGTAGTATACTACCTCCATAGTGGGTACGTACTCCGTAAAATCAGATTTTCCCAAAACTAAGTCGCTCAACCTTTATTTGCTTGTTTCCCTTCCTGCCTCGTTGCCTCGAACAGACTATGCCAAACTCCCCTGCCTGCCGCGCGGTAAAAGACTCACCCTCGCCTTTTTTTTAGTCCGGGTTTGTATCGATGGATTGCCCAAAGCAGCAAAAACCAAGCCGTGTCTTGTACTCCTCCGTCGACGCTCGCTTTCATGAATTATGTACTTCCTCTCGCCGACATGTGGGACATATAGCAACCGGGTCGATGTGTCATGCACCAACTAACAGTGCAGAACAGCAGGGGGGATGCACCTCAGTCGTACCGGCCCAGTAGTAGTAATGAGCAATGAGACGTCAAATCATAATGCCACACCTTCCCAGACGGACGAAGCAACCATTATTTGACACTTCGCTTCACCATCATCTCCTTCAAGAAAACCACGTAGTATTGCTTCTACCATTGTTCTGCCTCAAGAGGGACACGCGCATCGCCTTGGTACATCATGACACGTGGGACCGCATGACAGGCCATGCTCCCCCGCCCATCGCTCGGTAAAATCACCTCATTTTTACTACTTCCTCCGTATCGGTTTACAGGGCATGCACGTCGTTCTAGGTTGAGAATTTAACTGGCTATATATTTGATGAACAGTACTCCCTCCGTCTAGGTGAATAAGTCATCTTAGGTTGTGCACCGTGACCAAGAAGGAGGAGAAAACGAGAGAACTATAAACCGAGACGAAGAGGGTAGTACAGTACGTATCTTTTTAGATCAATATAGTCGGGATTCACCGAGGAGCAAAACCAAGTGGTAGGCTGCTCCTGTCGTGTTGGCGTAGCAACTCAAGCAGGGTCAGTCCGCACACAAAATGGTGACACACTTAACAGGACCCTTTGGCCGACATGTGGCTCATCCACCGTCTTGTTCCATGTGCGATGCACCAAATTACAGTTCGGAGCAGTGGTTGGACTTGGAGGCACCCCGGTCGTAGCGCCGCAGTAGTAGTAAATGAGCGATGAGGGGTGAAATCACAAAGCCCCACCTTTCTCGCATTAAGCTGGACGGACGAAGCAACCATCATTTCACTCTAGGGCGCAAGAGCATAAAGAAAAGAGAAAACCAATGATGCGTGCGCCAGCTACCTAGGGCACCCTAGGGTAGGGGCCTCCACTACAAATCCTTTTTTTTAAAGCGCCTCCACTACAAATCCGCTTCTCCCTCGTCCTCTTGAAGAAAACCAATGATGCGTGCGGCGGTAGGGTTTGTAGGAGTACTACGGCGTGCGGGGCCACGTTGTAGTAAACGGGAGAGGGATTGAGTTCGAGTCGACGCCTTAATATGTGTGGGCCGCTTGGTTTTACGGGAACGAGGAAGCATTTTGGGTTCGGGGACCATTGGAGATATACGTACAAAAAATTGTGGACGTAGGTTCGACCGAAAGGCAATGATGCATGGGCCCTGCATTTTGATATACCCGCGGTCGCGTGAAATTTTCTACTCTACTCAAAACTAGTAAGGTACATGCATTGAACGCATGAGATTTGGAAACCAAATTATGAATAAATACATAGTATAGCATGTAAAGCTTTGAGTCATATATGCATGATGTAGATGTTCATTTAGTTCTTATAGTTAATCTCATTCAAAATCAATTAGTTTTACAAAAAGGTTAAGACTCATGGGATTGTGCATTGTAAAGCATAAAGTAAAAAACAAATAATGGTAATTCATTTAGAAAAAAAATGAATTGCAGTTAAAAGAATGGCATTTCTAACGAAAATGTGAATTTGAACTACATATGTGTGCACGTGACCAGCACATACATTGTCAATGCAAAATTTAATGCAAGAAATAACTTATGAGTAACATGCACGAATTGATGATGTGGTGCTTGCATGCATAGAGTAGAAAAAACAATGTGATTTATGACTTGCATGCATGACGTGTTCTTGTGCCATAGTTGCATGTCTAGGAAAAAAGCTACTAGTGGGTTGTACTAGCTATTTAGGAATAGAAGATGTATACATGGAAGTTGTAGGGAAAGAGATGACATGTATCTCAATTCCCATGAGTAGGGATTGGAAAAGAGATGTCATTTGGTTCACATCATAGGAACTTCTATATTGAATCTAGAGATGACATGTATCTCAATTCCTATGAGGAGGGATTAGAAAAGAGATGTCATTTGGTTCACATCATGGGAACTTTTCTATTGAATATACGCTAATGCTTATTTTCCTTTGAAATTATGGGAGTATAGGAATCCATTCATATGAACCAAGTGGCTCTAAAGCTATAAAAATGATATCATGTTTATTTCCTTTGAAATGTGGAGTATATGAATCTATTCCTATGAACCAATTGGCTCTAAAGGAAAAAAATCCTATAAAAATCTAATCATATAGAGTTCCTATGATATTCCTCCACACCAAAGGATGGTTGAAATTTCTGCAGGTAATACGACGGTCTTTCTTTATAGACTCCTCCTCCATCTTTATAGTTACCTCTCGAAGATGAATGAAATGATATATACTGGGTATTCTATATGTGCATTTTGGTACACGAAAACTCGGTAAAAGTTTGCGAGGTTCAAATTTTCAATAAAGCTATATGGAATGCATTTTGGAACGGAGGGAGGAGCATACGGCACTTGCTAACACTCACGTGGAAGATTTGTGTGTAGGAGGAGTGGCTGCTCTGTTTAATGACATGGCAAAACTGACACTTTCGGATGCCGATCTAACGGTTCTTACGGCGTTCGTCAGGAAACGGCTTGTGGCGAACGTTTGTCAGATAATTATTTACGGACACATGCATTGCATTGATACGTGCCCCCTCTCTCTCACGCACACATGCACCCTCACGAGTCACGACTCTGCCGAGTCCTCTTGCACCCACCGTCTATCTCCAGGTAGACGTCACACACATATGTGCTCTTCACACCCTACCCTCAGAACTTCTAACAAACAAAAGACGTCGCGCACCTTTTATTTTAGCTCACACGTCACACACTTATACTATTACTCTTGTGGCGAACATTCTTTGGGCATAGTATATTGTACTCTCACGAAAAGAAAGCGGTGCACGCACGCACTAGTTCTATCACACCCACTCGCGGGTACACGTAGGAGCGCATTTTTTTGAAGCTGGTACAACAAAATCACTCCACTATATATATAAGCAGGAGCCTTAGCGCTTGCTTTACTAGGGTTCCTCTCTTTCACTCTCTCATGCTCTCCAGATCTAAGCAAGACATAGGTGGCCACACTCTCTCTCTGCTCACGGCTGGTCACAAATCCGGCCGGACCATTTTGACCGGGGCAGGGGTGTAGGTGCATCGTTCACGCTGTCGTCGGCGGCGAGGGAGGAGACCAACGGCTGCCCGCGCGTCCCGATAGGCGGCCGCGCCGGCTCGGGAGGGCCTCCGACCCCTTCTTCCTCCCTGTGGTATTGTGGCCAACATGCGGCCTCCCGATGCCGTCTTTGCCACATGCCGACGACCCTCAGGTATATATTCCTTCGAAACCTGCCTTGCTCTACTGCCCCAGCTCCCCACGTGGCTGCGTGTGGATCTTTTTGTACTTTCGTCGGCTGTTCCAAAGCCACCTAGACTTTTACTATTATTAGAGGTAAATCTAGTTCATACAGTCGATTCTAAGAGTTGGTTCAAACAGGGTAGAAACTGGGAAAGCTGTAGCATGAATCTAGGACTTTGTTCTAAGAGGAAACGGGGGAAAGTAGTAGATACCGGCTACCCAACCGGTCTATTGGTTGAAAAGGTGAAGAAAGCATGGTGGATGGCGAAGGGTGGGGGGAAGTGTACCTGTCTCTTCGTTGAAAAAGGAAAGAAAGTGAGGGGTGTTGGGGGACAACGCAAATGAGAATGAGCAGGTCTAGATTTCCTGTGCTCACATAGGAAAATGTTGCCGAGGAGATAAAAAATGGGACAAATGCAGACATCCCCCCCCCCCCCCCCCCCCCCCCCCCCCCCCCCCCCCCCCCCCCCCCCCCCCCCCCCCCCCCCCCCCCCCCCCCCCCCCCCCCCCCCCCCCCCCCCCCCCCCCCCCCCCCCCCCCCCCCCCCCCCCCCCCCCCCCCCCCCCCCCCCCCCCCCCCCCCCCCCCCCCCCCCCCCCCCCCCCCCCCCCCCCCCCCCCCCCCCCCCCCCCCCCCCCCCCCCCCCCCCCCCCCCCCCCCCCCCCCCCCCCCCCCCCCCCCCCCCCCCCCCCCCCCCCCCCCCCCCCCCCCCCCCCCCCCCCCCCCCCCCCCCCCCCCCCCCCCCCCCCCCCCCCCCCCCCCCCCCCCCCCCCCCCCCCCCCCCCCCCCCCCCCCCCCCCCCCCCCCCCCCCCCCCCCCCCCCCCCCCCCCCCCCCCCCCCCCCCCCCCCCCCCCCCCCCCCCCCCCCCCCCCCCCCCCCCCCCCCCCCCCCCCCCCCCCCCCCCCCCCCCCCCCCCCCCCCCCCCCCCCCCCCCCCCCCCCCCCCCCCCCCCCCCCCCCCCCCCCCCCCCCCCCCCCCCCCCCCCCCCCCCCCCCCCCCCCCCCCCCCCCCCCCCCCCCCCCCCCCCCCCCCCCCCCCCCCCCCCCCCCCCCCCCCCCCCCCCCCCCCCCCCCCCCCCCCCCCCCCCCCCCCCCCCCCCCCCCCCCCCCCCCCCCCCCCCCCCCCCCCCCCCCCCCCCCCCCCCCCCCCCCCCCCCCCCCCCCCCCCCCCCCCCCCCCCCCCCCCCCCCCCCCCCCCCCCCCCCCCCCCCCCCCCCCCCCCCCCCCCCCCCCCCCCCCCCCCCCCCCCCCCCCCCCCCCCCCCCCCCCCCCCCCCCCCCCCCCCCCCCCCCCCCCCCCCCCCCCCCCCCCCCCCCCCCCCCCCCCCCCCCCCCCCCCCCCCCCCCCCCCCCCCCCCCCCCCCCCCCCCCCCCCCCCCCCCCCCCCCCCCCCCCCCCCCCCCCCCCCCCCCCCCCCCCCCCCCCCCCCCCCCCCCCCCCCCCCCCCCCCCCCCCCCCCCCCCCCCCCCCCCCCCCCCCCCCCCCCCCCCCCCCCCCCCCCCCCCCCCCCCCCCCCCCCCCCCCCCCCCCCCCCCCCCCCCCCCCCCCCCCCCCCCCCCCCCCCCCCCCCCCCCCCCCCCCCCCCCCCCCCCCCCCCCCCCCCCCCCCCCCCCCCCCCCCCCCCCCCCCCCCCCCCCCCCCCCCCCCCCCCCCCCCCCCCCCCCCCCCCCCCCCCCCCCCCCCCCCCCCCCCCCCCCCCCCCCCCCCCCCCCCCCCCCCCCCCCCCCCCCCCCCCCCCCCCCCCCCCCCCCCCCCCCCCCCCCCCCCCCCCCCCCCCCCCCCCCCCCCCCCCCCCCCCCCCCCCCCCCCCCCCCCCCCCCCCCCCCCCCCCCCCCCCCCCCCCCCCCCCCCCCCCCCCCCCCCCCCCCCCCCCCCCCCCCCCCCCCCCCCCCCCCCCCCCCCCCCCCCCCCCCCCCCCCCCCCCCCCCCCCCCCCCCCCCCCCCCCCCCCCCCCCCCCCCCCCCCCCCCCCCCCCCCCCCCCCCCCCCCCCCCCCCCCCCCCCCCCCCCCCCCCCCCCCCCCCCCCCCCCCCCCCCCCCCCCCCCCCCCCCCCCCCCCCCCCCCCCCCCCCCCCCCCCCCCCCCCCCCCCCCCCCCCCCCCCCCCCCCCCCCCCCCCCCCCCCCCCCCCCCCCCCCCCCCCCCCCCCCCCCCCCCCCCCCCCCCCCCCCCCCCCCCCCCCCCCCCCCCCCCCCCCCCCCCCCCCCCCCCCCCCCCCCCCCCCCCCCCCCCCCCCCCCCCCCCCCCCCCCCCCCCCCCCCCCCCCCCCCCCCCCCCCCCCCCCCCCCCCCCCCCCCCCCCCCCCCCCCCCCCCCCCCCCCCCCCCCCCCCCCCCCCCCCCCCCCCCCCCCCCCCCCCCCCCCCCCCCCCCCCCCCCCCCCCCCCCCCCCCCCCCCCCCCCCCCCGGGGGGGGACATATCCTCAAAGGGGGAAAACTGCTCCTGCAGTGCCAAGGGGGCTGTAACCTCAAACGGGGCGTTGACCATCTTAGTAGTGGCCGTGAGCGTATCTGGGGTCAGCTCGGTGGCTGCCTCCATCTTCTTGGAGCTCTCTGTCTCGTGGGGATCAGCCTCCCGCGTCTGCTCCAATATCAGCAGATCTTTGTCTGGTTCTCCTTGGTCCATCATGAAACTGACGAATACTAGGAGACCACTGAAAGGAAAACACAATCGCAATGACAATGAAACAAAAAAAAAGAGTGAGGATCGGTTACTGTTTTGCAAAAGTTCTTTTTTTCTCTAAACGAAAATATACCAATATCACGGATCGGCTTACCTTCCCTTCGTTGGGAGAGAAGAACAGTGGCAGATGCGACTGTTGGCTTTCTTGAAGATGGTGAGGGAGAAGGGGATTCAGCGAAGAGTGAAATGATGGTTGCTTCGTCCGTCAAACTTAGACTGCCGGGGATGGGGTTTTGTGATACGACGGCTCGTTACTACCGCGCAACGACAAGGGGTGACTCTCCGCCTGCATACTGCCTTCTAATATGGTGGATGGCATTTGGGCCCGCGCGCGGCATGGCCCCTATGTCAGTAAACAAAAGTAAAACGACATTCAGTAGAGGGAGACGTTTCGATGACCGGAGGAGCCAGAAGCGGTAATGTATCCACTGTACTAGTAGTAATTGTTTTTCTGGTAGCTGTAGAGTGTCTCCACTGTACTAGTAGTAATTGATTCTCTAGGCCCAAGACAAAACAGCCCATCCACCCTAGTAAATAATAAAACCAATTCAAAATCCCATACATTTACTTAAAGAGAGGCGCTACCCACACCCAGCACACCGCCCCCAAAAAAACCTGGGTGCTCTTCTTCCTCCTCACTCCCACCCACCTCACGTCAGCTCGCTCCACTCGTACCCCCAAATTCCTCACCTCACTCCTACAGAAAACTCCAGCTCCCCTTCTTCCTCACTACTACAGAAAAACCTCAGCTCCCCTTCTTCTTCACTCGCACTACAACTAGGCTCGTCCTTCGTTACTCTGCTCAAATCCGTGAGTGCGACGCGACACCCTCGAGGAAAATGGAGTCGGCTGACCCTAGCGCCAAGAAGATGAGGCTCCCGCCAGCGGCGACGCCTGTTGTAGATCCAGCACCCGGCAGCGCGGGGAGAAGCGGCGACCCCGCCCCCACCGGATCCCAGGAACCCGGAGAATCTCGGGTGGACCGCATCAGCGATCTCCCGGACGCCGTCCTTGGGTTGATCCTTGATTCTAGTTATTCACCGTCGCAAATAACCGTCCTCTCTGCGCCTAAACTGGAGACCTTGGGTGTAATACATGATCTCTATGCTCATTTCAAGATGTTGTTTGGCTCCATAGTTCTTCAGGTACTTTATATTATCATCTACACTTGTAACCATAAGCTGCATTTTAAATTTCTACGCATAAGTTATATATCATCTCGGAGTACACATTTTGTACTAATATTATGTTCTATGCTCAATGAAGAGTTTCTCCATGGATAGCCTATCAATGGTGCTGGATTCTGTCAAGATCTTATACATCAAAATGAATAGTTTTGATCCGAACAAGATTATTGGCTTGCTGCAATGCTTTCCATGTCTAGAGAAGTTGTATATAAAGGTGATAATTTCACGCACATTGGGAGCCCGCATATAATGTACTAGAATTAACCGTTCAGCTGTTGCTCTTTCCACACTCTTTTTTTAGACCTTAACTATTTTCAATCTTCATGTCTATTTAGGCAACAGGACGGGGTAAGAAAGTTATAACCAATTGGTAGATTCGTGAGCACCGGGATTTTCTCACTTCTCATGACAATCGATTGAAGACAATAACGCTAGAACGATATGTAGCCAACCATGCAAACACTAGATTTGTCACATTCTTCCTGCTGAATGCGAGGTTACTATTGTCCATCAGGCTTAAGTTTATCAGCAGCATGGTTTTGACGGATGGGTATGTCGAAGAGCAAAAAAAGGAGTTTCAGGTGGGCAAAAGAGCTTCTGAACATGCTGGGCTTCTATTTACAACATATTGTGGTCATAATCCAGTAAATTTTACGACCCAGGATGTTCATTCTATGGACCTGACCGATCCATTTGACCGTGACTGCCAAAAACAGTGCTGGAGTTAGATGTTGTTGCCCTTTTCAACCTGGGTTTTGTCTAAACCTGATGAACAATTAACCCTCATGCTTTTGTACAGTTTGTAAGCTGGAGTTAGATGTTCTTGCCCTTTTCAACTCGGTTGTGACTGTCATATTTTCTTTGAAACAAGGCAAATGGCTTGCCATTCGTTTAATTTAGAGTGAAATATTGTAACAAATCCCAACCAAGGGAAATAACATCACTCTCGCCGGCTGCTTTAGCTCACTATGCATTACAGAAGCCAAGTGATTAGCCTCCACCAGCACCCACAAACTTATTTCGAACTAGCACACCAAATGGGCTGTAAATTTTCATAGGAAAGGCTGCATGACCGTGACAGATTTGGATTCTGACATTTGGGACCCACGAGGAAATAGCCTATCCAAGGTGGTGTCGACTTACTAGCTAGTCAACAAACGTTTCTGCTGGCCAGCCGTTGGATTGACATCCAACATCTGTCGTGTATCTTCTATCTCTGGTCTTCTTCCTCCAGCCGCCCAAACCAAACCACCCCGTCAGCTCAGCCTGCTCCCGCCTCCCATGGCTGGCTGCATCTCTGCCGCCCTAACGTACCCTCCAACGCTGGCCAGTCCCTCCCTCTATTCCCCCACACGTCTTGTTATTCTTCGGCGACGTCAGCCCCAACACGCACCCGCACCCGAACTAGTCAACCCTCATACTCCCCTCCACCTGCGAATGGACCGGCGCATCTTCCACGGCTCCTGTTCGTTCCGTCCGAGGCCTTGCCATTGTCCTCGGCCTTGGTTCGCTCGCCGTGTGCGGTGCGCCGCCCTCTTGCGTTGTCAACACCGTCAACAACCGAGAGGAACAAGGATATGATTGTACGTGGAGAGTATGACAGTAGGGACCCACCAGCGTCATGGCAGTATGCAAGCAAGTGTTTTATTATTACAAGCCCCAAAAATGGTTCCTCCTAATGGTTGGACATCTGGGGCTCACGCCATTGTCAACGTAGTCAATAAATGAGAGAATTATACAACGAGCGGCTGACACCAGGGACCCAGCAGGTTGCTCAGTTGTTATTTACTTTTTTTTGAGGAACAAGCAGTTGTTATTTATACTAGTTTTAGCGATGGATCAGGGTAACAACGGGGCTGTGCGGAGGCTGTGGGCCATCTAGCCAGGGTTTTATTTATGTTCACCACATCATGAGCCTAGTTGTGTTTTTTTCTTGCCGAAAATGGCTAGCCGAGTTCTATTTTTTTAAAGAAATACCCAAACGAGGCCTACTTGCTTTATCAGCCCTGCTGGGCTGCAAATCTTTCAAGACAAGGAGAGAGTTTCATTCCGTTTGCCCAGAAATGGGCTGTACATTTTTAAAACACATCAAACCGGGAATTAGTTTCATTTTTTTAATTACAAGATTTTAAATTCCATTGATTTTTATGCCTGGACAGTTATTTGGATTTTATATTTATATAAATTATTTTTCAAAATAGTTTGAATGTGACTCGATATTTCGGGATTAAAAATAGTTGACCGCACCGAAATATGCAAAAATTCGTATAATTTTTAATCATGGCCACATTATGGGGTGTAATGCTAACAAAAAGAAGATGGGCTCCAAAAAAATTCTTAAGAATTGGCAAATGGGCTGTAAATTATTAGAAATATTGGCAGATGGGTTGTATGCTATTTTCCATAGATTTGAGGCTGACTTGTGCACCTACTACAGGTTGACGCCTATGCTTTCCTAAAAAATAAGGTTGACGCACATGCAACGCCGTGTCAACTTAGTCAACACACGAGAGCAGTGACTGTTGGATGTCTATCCAACGGCCGTCATGCTTCTTCAATCTCTGCTCTTCCCGCTCCAGCGGCTCAAACAAGCACCAGCGGGACTGCCTGCTCCCTCCTCCCGCGGCCGGCTATGCTGCCGCGCAGGCCTCACCGCCCCATCGTTCTTCCATCGCTGGCCTAGCCCTCCCTCTACTCACCCACACCTGCTGTTATTTTCCGGCGAAGGCAGATGAAGCAGTAAACCCTCGCACTCCCCTGTGCATGGGAAACAACTGCCGAGTTTTCCCTGGCTCCATGTCGTTCCCTTCCTAGGCCTCGCTGTCGTCCACCGCCCTGGTTCTCTCAGCACGGCGTGGTCAACGTGGTCAACGAACGACATGCATCGGAAGTGAACTATACGTGGAGAGGCTGATAGCTGGGTCCATGGCCACACGCAAGGAAATGCCTCCTTATTACGCGCAAAATAATGATTCCTCCACCTGACAGCTGGGAACCACCGGAAGGGCCTCTGTATTTCGTGAAAAAATGTTCCCCCACTGACAGGTCAGACCCATCAGCTATATCTTCGCACGCAAGGAAGTGCCTCATTATTACGCATAAAAAAATGAATACCCCCCTGCTAGCTGGGACCCACCATAGTGGGAGGCTGACTTGTGGGCCTACTAAGATGACGAGGACAGAGAGCTTTGTCAACTTAGTCAATATGAATGATTCTAGCTCCAGTCACCGTACGATGTCCATCTAACGGCCATAGTGCTTCTTCAACCTCTGGTCTTCTTGCTCCAGCCGCCCAAACAAGCGCCGGCCATGCCGCCTACTCCTGCCTCCCATGTCCGGCTGTGCTGCCACCGCTGGCCATGCCATCCCTCTATACTCATCCACACCTCCTGCTATTCTCCGGCGACGGCAGCCTCACACCGCAGCCAAAGCAGTCAGCCCACGTACTCCCCTTCGTGTGGGCATCCACTGCCGCCTCTTCCCCGGCTCCGCGTCGTCCCCTTCCTAGGCCTCGCCGTCGTCCACCGCCCTGGTGCTCTCGGCACGGCGTGGTCAATGTGGTCAACAAACGACTTCCGTCGGAAGAGTAATGTACGTGGAGAGGCTGACAGCTGGGTCCACGGCCGCAGCAAGGAAGTGCCTCCTTATTACTCGTAAAATAATTATTCCTCCACCTGACAGCAGGGACCCACCGAACGGGCCACCGTATTTCACAAAAAAAAATGTTTCCCCCTGACTGCTGGGACCCACCAGCTACATCTTCGCACGCAAGGAAGTGCGTCCATATTACGGGCAAAAAAATGATTCGCCCCCCTGACTGCTGGGACCCACCAGCTACATCTTCGCACGCAAGGAAGTGCCTGACAGTCGGGACCCACCTGGTCGAAGCGTACGTAGCTTTGTCATTCTGGTCGTGAACGTGTACGTACATACTAGTCGATGTAGAGGCGCGCACGTGTCATAGTAGAGGCGTGCACGTAGCATGTACACGTACGTACAGCGGCCAGGGTGCAAGAAAGAAAATACGGCCACATACGTACATACGGGTGGGGTCTCGAACGCCTACTCGCACATACGTACGGCCAGGGCTCGTGTACATGCCTGGGTCAAAATGGAGAAACAATGTCGTCGTGGTGTTCATGGGGAGCCAACCGGCTGGGTCAGAACAGAATGCGTCATCGTGTTCATCGGGAGCCAACCGGCTTGGATGGAACAACCGATGGAAACGAGGCCTGGCGTACCGCAAAACAGAGGAAACGGCCTTGTGTTCGACCGGCCATGGTCGAAATGGGATCCTGTTCATCAGGTGGGGTCTGGCGTACCGCAAAATGGAGGAAATGGTCTTCTGTTGGACCTCCTACGGTCGAAACGGGGTCCTGTTGACCGGGAGGGGTGTGGCGTACCTGCAAAACGGAGGAAACAGACTTGTGTCGGAGTGCTACGGTCGAAACGGGGGTCCTGTTCATCGGGATGGGTGTGGCGTACCACAAAACGGGACTCCACGGGCTACTGTTCATCCACCGTCGACCTCCTCCAGCCTCCACAGGCTACTGTTCATCCACCATCGACCTCCTCCAGCATCCACCTGTGACTGTTCATCCGCTGGCTCCTGTTCATCCAGCCTCCACCGCGCGCTCCTCCACCGGCTACTGTTCAACCAGCCCTCTCCACGGGGTCCTGTTCAACCACCCCTCCATGAGCTACTGTTCATCCAGCCCTCCACCGGCTACTGTTCAACCAGCCCTCCACCGGCTACTGTTCAACCAGCCCTCCACGAGGTCCTATTCATCCAGCCCTCCATGAGGTCCTGTTCATCCACTGGCTCGATCGATCGGGGTATGGTTCATCCAGCAGCAACGGCCTCTACTACCACGGGTTCCTGTTCATCCAACCCCCACCGGGAACTGTTCATCCAAACCCCCTCAACAACACTCACTGTTCATCTAGGGAAGGAGGCAGCAGTGTTTGATCGACTTCAGTTAGCAGCAGTAGCGAAGGAATCAAACTCGGGTTCAGTTAACAGCAAGGGATTGATCGATTGCTCGGGTTCAGTAACGCGTAGCCTGTAGTGCAATCGCTCGGGTTCAGTTAGAGCCCAATGCCTCACTCGGGTTCAGTTAGAGCCCAACGCCTACCACGAGTACGTACGAGAGAAACGCGCATCGCTCGGCCCCCGAGCACCCACCGTAACCGGGAACTCCCTGATATTTTCCTCGCCCTCGCTTCTACCACGGTTTTTTCCGTCATGGACGGCCCAAAGAATGTCACGCAACTGCGTCTCCGGCCCGCCCAGGACGAAAAGCCCATTTTCTGTCATGATTTTTTGTCATAGAAGAAGGACCCCACCACATCTATGATGATACCGGGTTTTGTCACAATTATCGTCATAGAAGTGTCATAAGTATGACAGAAAAAAAAATCATTCGGCCCAAAATGTCACGGATGTGTCTTTTTTTTGTAGTGATTTGTTAAAATTATGCGTACTTAGGCTTTGTTTTTAATGCTGGTTTTTTGTTAGAGCAATGTTTAGGTCAACTGGCTCTATTTAATTACTAAAATTGCTCGATTCAGTAAGTGTGGTCTGTGTGCTGTACGCTCTTTTGTGTGCCCAAATTAGCAAGCGATGTTAAATTATGCAATGGCGTGGATGAGGACAGTACCCGGGAAAATTTCCACCAAAATTTGAATTATCAAACTCATCCCATGCGCATAAAGAAGAAGAACCGTTTGCGGTGCACACAATCATTTAAAGTGAATGGTGTCCGCTGGTACCGTGCACAAAGTTTCCCTCCATATTTCGAAATTTTTGGCCTACCGCCAAAATATCTACCCCCGCCCGCCTTCCCTTGCCCCTATCCTCCCCGACCACAAGTCACATTTCCCCTGTTTCCTCCTTCCTTCCTTCCTTCCTTCCTAAGCTATAGACGCTTCCTCGCTTGCTTCCTCGCTCTCGCCGTCTCGCATCCTACTGTCGGGGTCGCCATGGTCTTCTTCAATGACCACTCCAGCAGTCCCTCCTCCTCCGACGACTCCTTCACCACCCGGGTATGCCTCTCTTCTCTCTCTCGGGCTATGACTTGGAATGAAGGATTTTAACCCGGCAGTCAATTTGAGTCATTTCTTCCTCTTGTAGCTCCCTAGGACCATCAGTTGCAACGAATGGAGTGGGGTGGCTGAAGATCTGTCTGCTTGTTGTCACCATCAATCTCCATGCATGAAGCTAGTTGCATTTGAATCTGTGGACAGTGGGAGGAAGTTTCTAGCATGTGCAGAGAAGGTTAGCCCCTCTTTCACTATTACAAATCATTTGTTAGATGTGATTCAGACACGATCACGGTCCCAATCCATTCATACCACACCTTCGACCAAACGCATCCTAAGACAGTATCACAGTTTGTACCTAGTATCTAAAAATGTTGCCATCTCATCAGCGGTGCCATTAGAAAATTATTTGGCACCGCTTCAGTAGTTTGTGCAGCCAACTTTGGTCCACACATCCGAGCAGCCAAGCAGTAAAATACTAAATCTTTATGGCACGAAGGAACTAGGCATCGGAGCAACTAGGTGCTCCAGAGTCCAGGTCCCTGATTTTTTTCCGCTGCATGGGCTCACCAGTGTAGGGCACCGATGCGAAATGTAGCAACAGTTGTGTTTACACCGGTTTTGGCATACACACATCTGTACTATTAGTTCTATGTTACTAAATTTGTGCATGTACACACCTGTTAGTATCAATTTGCTGTCATCCAAACACTGTCGCTATGTTGTTGCTGTTATATTTAGCTTCCTCATAAAATGTTCAATTTGTTATTTATAGTACATGAGTAAGAACTTGTAGCGTTGTTGTAGTTAATTATAGCTTCTGATGTTTCAGAATTTGGTTGTTGTCTCAGTAGCAATTAATTCATTTGCACATTGATCTTTTTGAGAAGATATGTCATAATTAATCTTTTTCTTCAATTTTTCAAAATAAGTATTGGTGATTTTCTATGTTGCCATAAACCCGTTTCCCCTACAATTGTTACTCATCTAGTTTTAAATATTATAGGATGAACGAAAGTGTTCTTACTTGGAGTGGGTTGATCAAGAGTGGCCACAGTCTTTGAAGATGTGCCTAGCAAAGCTCTGGAGCATGTATGAGGAAGAGAACAGAGGTAGTATTAGAGAAAGTGTTGTCAACACTGAAGAATATTTGAAGATGCGGGATAAAAAGAGGAAGGTGGAGAATGAGCTCAGATTTTTTTAAACGGACTTTGCTAAGATGGTGTTGGCGAAGGAGGAGGCACTTTCCCAGTTGGCCAGTGCAAAACAGGTTCTTACTAAACTGAAAGCAGAGGTGGATAAGACGAGCCTGGATGATCTCAACTAGGGAAATGAATATATTGTTCTAATATTGTTCTTGTGAAGCTGAACTAGCTATATGCTGTATTATGCTATTTTCCGGTAGCTATCATATTGTGATGTTAAAATATATTTATGTACCTGATATGAAACTGGCAAACAACTGTTCAATATGAAGCGTGAATTTGCGTAATACTGGAATTATTAATTTTAAGCTACTAAACCTGCTAAATGGGTCATGGAACTTTCCAAATGGTTCTAGCAGTAAAAGCGCTTGTGATGTATAGCCCAATGCCACACAGTTTTCTTCATCAAATCGTGTGTGAAGTAGTTGAATAAAAGCAAACGGTTAACCGAGGAAGATCATGTGTGATAGTTACACCTATCACACACGAGCCAATACATAAAACTGTGTGGGATGTACATACGGACGGAAACTTTTTCCCTGGATTGACTGTGTGGGATGTACATACGAACGAAAACGATGTCCCTGGATTGACTGTGTGGGATGTACATAAGAACAGAAATGTATTCCATGGATCGACTGTGGGGAATGTACATAACAAATGGAAACGTTTGTTTGGGACTGACTTTGTGGGATGTACTTACGACCGGAACCAATTAGGCCTCCATAATCGTATTTGATCACTCGCCCGTCACAGACGACCTCATTTTTTCGAGCACGTGTGCCAGGAGAGCCTATCCCCGATGGTTTCTGGGTCGTGTGGGAAGGACCCCCTATCGCCGACACTCACTTGGCGACGGTTCCAAATGTCGTCATGAAAAGGGGTTAAAAACCGTTTGTATAGCACCTCACTGTACCAGTGCATGTAGTCCTCCATGGCGGGGACAGCAGCTGCATCCACTAGCGGGACTCTTCCCCCACAGCCTACAGGGCTGGGAGCGACCACCTCAGGAGCACATGCTGGCGACCGCTCCCAGGCTGCCACCTCAGGAGAGCATGGTGGCGCCCACTCCCCTGCTGCCACCTCAGGAGCGCTTGGTGGTGCCCGCTCCCCCACAACCACCTCAGGAGCACGCACCTCATGGCCTACATGCACGGGAGTCACCAGGAGGGGGTTGTCGCGAGGCCCCTCATGGCCCTCGGGGAGCAGCCCGCACTTGTCGAAGCGCGGCATCTTCTCGACGAAGGCTCCCCCTTCGCGTGATCGGAAAGAGGGAATCTGTCCGGAGGGAGCACGGCGGGTTCTTCACCGGTCAGGAGGCGGAGCACTACGCGCAGAGTGCTCGAAGGAAGAGGGGGCTGCTGGAGCCTCATATCGTCCGCGAGGCCGATAAAAGCCCACATCAGGCGGGAATGGCGCGGGAGCAGGGCGATACGCCGCCGGGTGAACTCCCTCACCACCATCGCCATTGTCACCCCCGCCTCCTTCAGGCTGGCCAGCCTAGCCATGACTCGGGCTAGTCACGGGTCGACCAGCCTCGCGTGCCCCCAACCGGAGCTCGGCTTTGCGGGGGCGGAGGGGATCAGGAGCACGGGGATGTACACGGTGGTGTCTATGTACACTCACTGCCTCTGGAACCCCCACGCGTCCAGGCGGAGCGTGGAGTCGATGCCGGAGCCAGTGGTCGCTGCCACCACCCGAAGTGACATGCACCCGAGCGTTGCTCGCCGTCGACCAGCTGGAGCGAGAAGAAGTGGCGGAGCAAGGCCACGGACGGGGCAATGCCCACGAAGGCCTCGCACAGAAATGCAAAAGCGGAGAGGAGGACGACGGATCCGGGATCCAGATGCAGCGCATGGATTTGTTAGTGCGAGAGCACGACGTTGAAGAAATCGGAGAACAGAGGCAGCAGGCCGGTGAGAAGGGCGTGGAGATGAAGAGGGATCTCAGTGGCCTACATGTCAGCCAAAGTCCGGGAGGCAGGCCAGATCTTCATTGCCTTCCACTCGTTGGAATCGGCGGCGATGGCATGCCGGACCTTATCCAGCCCCTCTTGGTTGATCACCCTAGACCGGCCCAGTACTGGTTCCGGCCCCGGTGAGGGCTCCGCGGCCGCAGGGGTCTTGCCCTTCTTCTTCCTGGGAGCCATGGTGTCAAGGTGCACTACAAAAAAAATACACTTCCGTGATGATACGTGTTTGTCACAGTAGGTCACGTTTTTGTCATGCATGTACATCCATGACGATTTTATGACAGAATCAAGATAGTCATACCTGTGCTGTCGTAGAAGTGTTCCATGACATTACCAAAATTATCATCACAAAGTATCCACTTCATGTGGCATCCACCGTAACGGGTCGCCGTTAAGCTATCGGGTTCTGGTTTGGATCCGATAACCCGTTAACAACCCGGACCAATGGGGATTTTCCACGTGTAAAATTATCATTGGCTGCAGGAAACACGTGTCGGCTCACCGTTGGGACAGATGTCATCCACTCATTGGACAGAATGCGCCAATGATACGTCGATGCATGGCACGATCCAACAGAGGCCCATTCCTGTGAAAAGGACGGCCTGTTTGACTTGGTCAAAAGATAGCGGGTCGGCCCATGGAAAGCTTGTTAACGGCCTGTTCGCACATAGCCCATTTATAGCCCGCTAACCCATGGCCCATTATGGCCTATCCAAATTAGGCCCAGTAGGGTGATCTGGGCCGTCCAATACGATTCCAGCCCGTTGTAACTTCCGGCCCATGTATGGCCCATGACTTCTTTCGGCCCGTATGAGGCACTTTGTCACTCTTGGCCCATTAACGGCCCGTGGTGAAACTGGCCCGTAATGAACAGTATATCGCTTTATACCCATTAACATCCCATTATTCATTAGCCCGTTTCAAGACCATGTTATATTTTGGCCTTCTCAGGGCCCATTTATTCTTGGGCTCATTTCCAGCATTCGGTTACTTATGGCCTGTTAGTGGCCTTTTCTGCATGTGGGCCAAATTTAGCCTGTCGTTATAGTCGGCCCGTTTGTGGCCCATTAATCCGTTGGGCCATTTTCAAAGCGTCATCAAATACAGCCGAGTAACGACGGCCCATTATGGTCGGCCCATGAACGGACGATTCCAACTATAGCCCATTTAAGGCCCATAATGTGGTCCGTTATTGGCCCATGTTGGGCCAATCGATCATATGGCCCGTAGAAGGCCCATTGTTTCTACGGCCCATAGGAGGCCCAGGGTCACTACAGTAAATATGTAGCCCATGGTTATTGTGGCCTAGTTTTAAAAATAGGTTATTGCGGCCACTAGCAAACCGCAGAAAAAGAACTGCACTGACTACAAGCAAACAAATAAACAGGACAACAAGGAAATAGATAGGCAAGCAACTTACGCTAGGCTATCACGACTATTACACATATTACATCCACTCGGCATCAAAGTTCGCCACCAGTGCAAATATAGGGAACAAAGCAGCATATCACATACACTGGTTGTCAAAGTTGGCGACCAGTGCAAATAAACGCCACAGCAAAACAAGTCCAGAACTGAAACCACTTCAGAAGAGCTCAAGAAACAATATCCTGGGTACCCATAATGCTGGCAAGATGCTTAGCAAGCTTATTTACTTTCTCTTGTTTGGCGCTTAAATCCTCCAGCGCTTGCTGATGCAGAAGAAAGTATGCATCTGAATTCTGCAGGGACTTCCTCAGTCCTTCAGCTTCTTGCCGCAACATAGCTGACTGATGCCTTTCAGCTTGTAGCTGAGACTGAAGAATCTGAAGTGATTTAGGTAGTGAGTTCGAAGAGCTTGTGCCAGCGGTACTGGCCAGTAACTCGAACACTACATCAACACAGGACTGTGGGGTTTTCTCACTGTCTACAAGATCATTTTTATCACCTTTCTTGGAGACCAACAGGGTTGTCTCACTATCTTGAACCTTATATGCATTACTTTCTCTACCATTGCATAGTGGGGTGCTCTTCTCCAATATTCTGTTCGCACTCTACAAGAGAAATAAGCAGACACATCACAGGTTTAGCATGTAGTATACGAAACTCATTTTGGTAAACCGGTTCAGTAGTAAGGTGGACAAGATAACAGCATGAAACAAACATATATCTATGTACTATGGTCACTGTATTGTCCATATCATTCTAGTTTATGTTGCCAAATCAAGATAGAGACACAGTTCGACTCATATATTTTTATGACATAGCAGCATAGACAGAATATAAGTATGAGAAACTACACAGCATTGGCAACACTTGTAATGTGCATCACATGAGAACATAACTATTTATACAACTGAAACAGGAATCAACATAGAGCAAGAAGTTAGAACAACAATCCAGTTAAACAAATAGGTTTAAAACATACCTATTGCGCTATTGGAGTTTCAATTGGATCCTTCAAATTCGAAACCTTTGAGTGCTAAACAATTTACGCTGCCCCCCCTTGAGTTTATTTACAGAGGCAACATAGAACTACATGAGTGCCCTGTTAAATTTTGGAATTATTCCAGGTTCAGTTGGCCTTTTTTATACATTAATTGACTTTCTGGTCATTTAATGTGCATAATTAAAATTTGAACTACAAGCACATGCTCCTGTGCACCAAAGTTGGTTTAAAAATCACATGTGTGTCCTCGGGTGAATTTCTAGGTACCATGCAAGAAATGGGAATGAAATTCAAACATCTGGGCATCGTGGCTCGGCCGAGAACATTGAGAAACTTGGTTTTAAAATTCTTCTAAATCCAAAACACGACCGAAAATCATGAAACTTGGCATGGTGTCATGTCATGGTACTACCATGCATGATGTGGTAATTTTTTTGGCTGAATAGGAACAAGTTTTGGTATAAGCTTCTTGCAAAACAGAGCTTCTCTCAAGAAAGCTCGTGGTTCTGAGAGGGAACGTGTCACCTTTGTGTGCGAAATGATATATGCTGCCCCCCGTGATTTTCTTTACAGAGGCAACATATAACTATACCAGTGACCTATTAAATTTTGGAATTATTTCGGGTTCGTTTGGCCTTTTTATACATTAATTGAGTTTCTGGTCATTTAATGTGCATAATTCAAATTTGAACTACAAGCACATGCTCCAGTGCACCAAAGTTGGTTGAAAAATCACATGTGTGTGTCCTCGGATGAATTTCTAGGTCCCATGCAAGAAATGGGAATAAAATTCAAACATCTGGGCATTGTGGCTCGGCTGAGAACATTGAGAAAGTTGGTTTTCAAATTCTTGTAAATCCAAAACATGCCTGAAAATCATGAAACTTGGCATGGTGTCATGTCATGCTACTAACATGCTGTGGTAAAAAAATTGGCCGAATTGGAAAAAGTTTTGGTGTAAGCTTCTTGCAAACCGGAGCTTCTCTCAAGAAGGCTCGTGGTTCTGAGAGGGAACGTGTCACCTTTGTGTGCAAAACGTGTTGGGGAACGTAGTATTTCAAAAAGTTTCCTACGATCACGCAAGATCTATCTAGGAGAAGCATAGCAACGAGCGGGGAGAGTGTGTCCACGTACCCTCGTAGACCGAAAGCGAAAGCGCTAAGTAACGCGGTTGATGTAGTCGAACGTCTTCGCGATCCAACCGATCAAGCACCGAACGCACGGCACCTCCGCGATCTGCACACGTACAGCTCGATGACGTCCCTTGAACTCTTGATCCAGCTGAGGCAGAGGGAGAGTTCCGTCAGCATGACGGCGTGGTGACGGTGACGATGAAGTTAACGGCACAGGGCTTTGCCTAAGCACTGCAACGATATGACCGATGTGTGTTTCTGTGGGGGGCCCCCCCCCCCCCCCCCCCCCCCCCCCCCCCCCCCCCCCCCCCCCCCCCCCCCCCCCCCCCCCCCCCCCAGGAGGAGGCCGGCCAAGGGGAGGAGGCGCGCCATGGGGGGGATTTCCTACCCCAAGTAGGAGTCGGCCCCCCTTTCCTATTCCAACAAGGAGAAGGGGGAAGTTGATGGAGGAGAGAAGGAAAGGGGGGCCGGGCCCCCTAGTCCAATTTGGTTTGGGCTGGGGCACGCGCCCTACCTTGGTCTGCCTCCTCTCTTCCACCTATAGGCCCATGAGGCCCAATAACAGCCCGGGGGGTGCCCGTAACCCCCCGGTACTCTGGAAAATACCCGATACACCTCGGAACTATTCCGATGTCCGAATATAGTCATCCAATATATCAATCTTTATGTCTCGGCCATTTTGAGACTCCTCGTCATGTCCGTGATCTCATCCGGGACTCCGAACTACCTTCGGTACATCAAAACACATAAACTCATAATACCGATCATCATCGAACGTTAAGCGTGCGGACCCTACGGGTTCCAGAACTATGTAGACATGACCGAGACTCATCTCCGGTCAATAACCAATAGCAGAACTTGGATGCTCATATTGGTGCCACATATTCTACGAAGATCTTTATCGGTCAAATCGCATAACAACATACATTGTTCCCTATGTCATCGGTATGTTACTTGCCCGAGATTCGATCGTCTGTATCATCATAACTAGTTCAATCTTGTTACCAGCAAGTGTCTTTACTCATTCCGTAATGCATCATCCCACAACTAACTCATTAGTCACATTGCTTGCAAGGCTTATAGTGATGTGCATTACCAAGAGGGCCCAGAGATACCTCTCCGACAATCGGAGTGACAAATCCTAATCTCGGTCTATGCCAACTCAACAAACACCATCGGAGACGCCTTTAGAGCATCTTTATAATCACCCAGTTATGTTGTGATGTTTGATAGAACACTAAGTGTTCCTCTGGTATTCGGGAGTTGCATAATCTCATAGTCATAGGAACATGTATAAGTCATGAAGAAAGCAATAGCAATAAACTAAACGATCATAGTGCTAAGCTAATGAATGGGTCTTCTCAATCTCATCATTCTCTAATGATGTGATCCCGTTCATCACATGACAACTCATGTCTATGGCTAGGAAACTTAACCATCTTTGATTAATGAGCTAGTCCAGTAGAGGCATACTAGTGACACTCTGTTTGTCTATGTATTCACACATGTACTAAGTTTCCGGTTAATACAATTCTAGCATGAATAATAAACATTTATCGTGATATAAGGAAATATAAATAACAACTTTATTATTGCCTCTAGGGCATATTTCTTTCAGTCTCCCACTTGCACTAGAGTCAATAATCTAGATTACAAAGTAATGATTCTAACACCCATGGAGTCTTGGTGCTGATCATGTTTTGCTCGTGAGAGAGGCTTAGTCAACGAGTCTGCAACATTCAGATCCGTATGTATCTTGCAAATCTCTATGTCTCCCTCCTTGACTTGATCGCGGATGGAATTGAAGCATCTCTTGATGTGCTTGGTTCTCTTGTGAAATCTGGATTCCTTTGCCAAGGCAATTGCACCGGTATTGTCACAAAAGATTTTCATTGGACCCGATGCACTAGGTATGACACCTAGATTGGATATGAACTCCTTCATCCAGACTCCTTCATTTTCTGCTTCCGAAGCAGCTATGTACTCCGCTTCACACGTAGATCCCGCCACGACGCTCTGCTTGGAACTGCACCAACTGACAGCTCCACCATTCAATATAAACACGTATCCGGTTTGTGACTTAGAGTCATCCAGATCAGTGTCAAAGCTTGCATCGACGTAACCATTTACGATGAGCTCTTTGTCACCTCCATAAACGAGAAACATATCCTTAGTCCTTTTCAGGTATTTCAGGATGTTCTTGACCGCTGTCCAATGATCCACTCCTAAAATTACTTTGGTACCTCCCTGCTAAACTAATAGCAAGGCACACATCAGGTCTGGTACACAGCATTGCATACATGATAGAACCTATGGCTGAAGCATAGGGAATGACTTTCATTTTCTCTCTATCTTCTGCAGTGGTCGGGCATTGAGTCTGACTCAAGTTCACACCTTGTAACACATGCAAGAACCCTTTCTTTGCTTGATCCATTTTGAACTTCTTCAAAACTTTATCAAGGTATGTGCTTTGTGAAAGTCCAATTAAGCGTCTTGATCTATCTCTATAGATCTTGATGCCCAATATATAAGAAGCTTCACCGAGGTCTTTCAACGAAAATTTCTTATTCAAGTATCCTTTTATGCTATTTAGAAATTTAGTATCATTTCCGATCAACAATTTGTCATCTACATATAATATCAGAAATGCTACAGAGCTCCCACTCACTTTCTTGTAAATACAGTCTTCTCCAAAAGTCTGTATAAAACCATATGCTTTGATCACACTATCAAAGCGTATATTCCAACTCCGAGATGCCTCCACGAGTCCATAAATGGATCGCTGGAGCTTGCACACTTTGTTAGCAATTTTGGATCGACAAAACCTTCTGGTTGCATCATATACAACTCTTCTTTAAGATATCCATTAAGGAATGCAGTTTTGACATCCATTTGCCAAATTTCATAATCATAAAATGCGGCAATTGCTAAGATGATTCGGACGGACTTAAGCATCGCTACGGGTGAGAAGGTCTCATCGTAGTCTACTCCTTGAACTTGTCGAAAACCTTTCGCAATGAGTCGAGCTTTGTAGATAGTAACATTACCGTCAGCGTCAGTCTTCTTCATGAAGATCCATTTATTCTCTATGGTTGCCGATCATCGGGCAAGTCAACCAAAGTCCACACTTTGTTCTCATACATGGATCCCATCTCAGATTTCATGGCCTCAAGCCATTTCACGGAATCTGGGCTCATCATCGCTTCCTCATAGTTCGTAGGTTCGTCATGGTCAAGTAACATGACTTCCAGGATAGGATTACCGTACCACTCTGGTGCGGATCTTACTCTGGTTGACCTACGAGGTTCGGTAGTAACTTGATCATAAGTTTCATTATCATCATCATTATCTTCCTCACTAATTGGTGTAGGAATCACTGGAACTGATTTCTGTGATGAACTACTTTCCAATAAGGGAGCAGGTATAGTTACCTCATCGAGTTCTACTTTCCTCCCACTCACTTCTTTTGAGAGAAACACCTTCTCTAGAAAGGATACATTCTTAGCAACGAATATCTTGCCTTCGGATCTGTGATAGAAGGTGTACCCAACAGTTTCCTTTGGGTATCCTATGAAGACACATTTCTCCGATTTGGGTTCGAGCTTATCAGGTTGAAGCTATTTCACATAAGCATCGCAACCCCAAACTTTAAGAAACGACAACTTGGGTTTCTTGCCAAACCACAGTTCATATGGTGTCGTCTCAACGGATTTAGATGGTGCCCTATTTAACATGAATGCAGCCGTCTCTAAAATAACCCCAAAATGATAGCGGTAAATCAGTAAGAGACATCATAGATCGCACCATATCTAATAAAGTACGATTACGACGTATGGACACACCGTTACGCTGTGGTGTTCCGGGTGGCGTGAGTTGCGAAACTATTCCGCATTGTTTCAAATGAAGACCAAACTCGTAACTCAAATATTCTCCTCCACGATCAGATCATAGAAACTTTATTTTCTTGTTACGATGATTCTCCACTTCACTCTGAAATTCTTTGAACTTCTCAAATGTTTCAGACTTATGTTTCATCAAGTAGATATACCCATATTTGCTCAAATCATCTGTGAAGGTTAGAAAATAACTATACCCGCCGCGAGCATCAACACTCATCGGACCACATACATCAGTATGTATTATTTACAACAAGTCAGTTGCTCGCTCCATTGTTCCGGAAAATGGAGTCTTAGTCATCTTGCCCATGAGGCATGGTTCGCAAGCATCAAGTGATTCATAATCAAGTGATTCCAAAAGCCCATCAGTATGGAGTTTCTTCATGCGTTTTATAGCAATATGACCTAAACGGCAGTGCCACAAATAAGTTGCACTATCATTATTAAACTTATATCTTTTGGCTTCAATACTATGAATATGTGTATCACTACTATCGAGATTCAACAAAAATAGACCACTCATCAAGGGTGCATGACCATAAAAGATATTACTCATATAAATAGAACATCCATTATTCTCTGATTTAAATGAATAACCGTCTCGCATCAAACAAGATCCAGATATAATGTTCATGCTTAACGCCGGCACCAAATAACAATTATTCAGGTCTAAAACAAATCCCGAAGGTAGATGTAGAGGTAGCGTGCCGACGGCGATCCCATCGACTTTGGAACCATTTCCCACGCGCATCGTCACCTCGTCCTTAGCCAATCTTCGCTTAATCCGTAGCCCCTGTTTCGAGTTGCAAATGTGAGCAACAGAACCAATATCAAATACCCAGGCGCTACAATGAGCATTAGTAAGGTACACATCAATAACATGTATATCAAATATACCTTTCACTTTGCCATCCTTCTTATCTGCCAAATACTTGGGGCAGTTCCGCTTCCAGTGACCAGTCCCTTTGCAATAGAAGCACTCAGTCTCCGGCTCAGGTCCAGACTTGGGCTTCTTCACTTGAGCAGCAACTTGCTTGCCATTCTTCTTGAAGTTCCCCTTCTTCCCTTTGCCCTTTTTCTTGAAACTAGTGGTCTTGTTGACCATCAACACTTGATGCTCCTTCTTGATTTCTACCTCCGCAGCCTTTAGCATCGTGAAGAGCTCGAGAATTTTCTTATCCATCCCTTGCATATTATAGTTCATCACAAAGCTTTTGTAGCTTGGTGGCAGTGATTGAAGAACTCTGTCAATGACACTATCAAATGGAAGATTAACTCCCAGCTGAGTCAAGCGATTGTGGTACCCAGACATTCTGAGTATATGCTCACTGACAGAACTATTCTCCTCCATTTTGCAGCTGTAGAACTTATTGGAGACTTCATATCTCTCAATCCGGGCATTTGCTTGAAATATTAACTTCAACTCCTGGAACATCTCATATGCTCAATGGCGTTCAAAACGTCATTGAAGTCCCAGTTCTAAGCTATAAAGCATGGCATACTGAACTATCGAGTAGTTATCAGGTTTGCTCTGCCAGACGTTCATAACATCTGGTGTTGCTCCTGCAGCAGGTTTGGCACCTAGCGGTGCTTCCAGGATGTAATTATTCTATGCAGCAATGAGGATAATCCTCAAGTTATGGACCCAGTCCGTGTAGTTGCTACCATCATCTTTCAACTTACCTTTCTTTAGGAATGCATTAAAATTCAATGGAATAGTAGCACAGGCCATTTATCTACAACAACATAGACATGCAAAATACTATCAGGTACTAAGTTCATGATAAATTCAAGTTCAATTAATCATATTACTTAAGAACTCCCACTTAGATAGACATCCCTCTAATCATCTAAGTGATCACGTGATCCATATCAACTAAACCATGTCCGATCATCATGTGAGATGGAGTAGTTTTCAATGGTGAACATCACTATATTGATCATATCTACTATATGATTCACGCTCGACCTTTCGGTCTCAGTGTTCCGAGGCCATATCTGCATATGCTAGGCTCGTCAAGTTTAACTTGAGTATTCTGCGTGTGCAAAACTGGCTTGCACCCGTTGTATGTGAACATAGAGCTTATCACACCCGATCATCACGTGGTGTGTCGGCACGACAAACTGTAGCAACGGTGCATACTCAGGGAGAACACTTATACCTTGAAATTTAGTGACAGATCATCTTATAATGCTACCGCCATAATAAGCAAAATAAGATGCATAAAGGATAAACATCACATGCAATCAATATAAGTGATATGATATGGCCATCATCATCTTGTGCCTTTGATCTCCTTCTCCAAAGCACAGTCATGATCACCATCATCACCGGCTTGACACCTTGATCTCCATCAAAGCATCGTTGTCGTCTCGCCAACTATTGCTTCTACGACTATCGCTACCGCTTAGTGATAAAGTAAAGCAATTACATGGCGAATGCATTTCGTACAATAAAGCGACAACCATATGGCTCCTGCCAGTTGCCGATAACTGTTACAAAACATGATCATCTCATACAACAATTTATATATCATCACGTCTTGACCATATCACATCACAACAAACCCTGCAAAAACAAGTTAGATGTCCTCTACTTTGTTGTTTCAAGTTTTACGTGGCTGCTACGGGCTTAGCAAGAACCGTCCTTACCTACGCATCAAAAACGACAATGATTTTTCGTCAAGTTTGTTGTTTTAACCTTCAACAAGGACCGGGCGTAGTCACACTCGATTCAACTAAAGTTGGAGAAACAGACACCCACTAGCCATCTGTGTGCAAAGAACGGCGGTAGAACCAGTCTCATGAACGCGGTCATGTAATGTCTGTCTGGGCCGCTTCATCCAACAATACCACCGAATCAAAGTATGACATGCTGGTAAGCAGTATGACTATTATCACCCACAACTCTTTGTGTTCTAGTCGTGCATATAACATCTACGCATAGACCTGGCTCGGATGCCACTGTTGGGGAATGTAGTATTTCAAAACATTTCCTACGATCATGCAAGATCTATCTAGGAGAAGCATAGCAACGAGCGGGGAGAGTGTGCCCACGTACCCTCGTAGACCAAAAGCGGAAGCGTTAAGTAACGCGGTTGATGTAGTCCAACGTCTTCGCGATCCAATCGATCAAGCACCGAACGCACGGCACCTCCGCGATCTGCACACGTACAGCTCAATGACGTCCCCCGAACTCTTGATCCCGCTGAGGCTGAGGGAGAGTTTCGTCAGCACGACAGCGTAGTGACGGTGATGATGAAGTTACCGGCGCAGGGCTTCGCCTAAGCACTACAATGATATGACCGAGGTGTGTTTCTATGGAGGGGGGCACCGCAGACGGCTAAGAGAAACTTTGGTGTGTCTTTGGGGTGCCCCCCTCCCATGTATATAAAGGGGGGAGGGAGGAGGAGGCCGGCCAGGAGGAGGAGGCCGGCCATGGGGAGGGGCAATCCTACTCCAAGTAGGATTCGGCCCCCCCTTTCCTATTCCAACAAGGAGAAGGGGGAAGGTGATGGAGGAGAGAAGGAAAGGGGGGCCGGCCCCCCTAGTCCAATTCGGTTTGGGCTAGGGGGGGCGCGCGCCCTACATTGGCCTGCCTCCTCTCTTCCACCTATAGGCCCATGAGGCCCAATAAACCCCCGGGGGGTTCCGGTAACCCCCCGGTACTCTAGAAAATACCCGATACAACTCGGAACTACTCCGGTGTCCGAATATAGTCATCCAATATATCAATCTTTATGTCTCGACCATTTTGAGACGCCTCGTCATGTCTGTGATCTCATCCGGGACTCTGAACTACCTTCGGTACATCAAAACATATAAACTCATAATACCGATCGTCATCGGACGTTAAGCATGCGGACCCTACGGGTTCGAGAACTATGTAGACATGACCGAGACTCATCTCCGGTTAATAACCAATAGCGGAACCTGGATGCTCATATTGGCTCCCACATATTCTACCAAGATCTTTATCGGTCAAACCGCATAACAACATACGTTGTTCCCTTTGCCATCGGTATGTTACTTGCCCGAGATTCGATCGTCGGTATCATCATACCTAGTTCAATCTCATTACCGGCAAGCCTCTTTACTCGTTCCGTAATGCATCATCCCACAACGAAATCATTAGTCACATTGCTTGCAAGGCTTATAGTGACGTGCATTACCGAGAGGGCCTAGAGATACCTCTCCGACAATCGGAGTGACAAATCCTAATCTCGATCTATGCCAACTCAACAAACACCATCGGAGACACCTGTAGAGCATCTTTATAATCACCCAGTTACGTTGTGACATTTGATAGCACACTAAGTGTTCCTCCGGTATTCGGGAGTTGCATAATCTCATAGTCATAGGAACATGTATAAGTCATGAAGAAAGCAATAGCAATAAACTAAACGATCATAGTGCTAAGCTAACGGATGGGTCTTGTCAATCACATGATTCTCTAATGATGTGATCCAGTTCATCAAATGACAACTCATGTCTATGGCTAGGAAACTTAACCATCTTTGATTAACGAGCTAGTCAAGTAGAGGCATACTAGTGACACTCTGTTTATCTATGTATTCACACGTGTACTAAGTTTCCGGTTAATACAATTCTAGCATGAATAATAAACATTTATCATGATATAAGGAAATATAAATAACAACTTTATTATTTCCTCTAGGGCATATTTCCTTCAAAACAATATACGCTACCCCCCCTTGATTTTCTTTATAGAGGCAACATAGAACTATATGAGTGTCGTGTTAAATTTTGGAATTATTCCGGGTTCGTTTAGAAATTTTTGTACATTAATTGAGTTTCTGGTCATTTAATGTGCATAATTCAAATTTGAACTACAAGCACATGCTCCAGTGCACCAAAGTTGGTTGAAAAATCACATGTGTGTCCTCTGGTAAATTTCTAGGTCCCATGCAAGAAATGGGAATGAAATTCAAACATCTGGGCGTCATGGCTCAGTCGGAAACATTGAGAAAATTGGTTTTTTAATTCCTGTAAATCCAAAAAACGCATGAAAATCATGAAACTACACTTGGTGTCATGACATGGCACCAACATGCTGCGGTAATTTTGCTGTCCGGTTTGCGAAGGCGCACACATTAACAATCAACAAAGTCATTTTGGAACAAGTGCTGTCACGTTACAATCGAAAACACAAGTATTATTGAAACCTTGGGCGTTCTACTTACCATTTACGCGCCGCCACGTGTCCCCTTTTTTTATTAGCTAGGAGGCGATGTTCAGGGTAGCTATTTGAGTACGGGAGGCATGCGATCAGACCCCTGCGCGTGCTTATCGGGAGGAGAGTCCTTCGACCTCCATCTGCCGCCCACCTCTCCCCCAATGTCTCCAATAATGGCGCCCGAGCCCCTGTTTAATCGCATGGCTATGTCTCACTCGACTGAGATTTAAGAGAGAAAAAAGAAAATCTGAAAAGAAAATTTGGCATGGATCTTTATGTAAGATCCGGCGGACCTATATAGCATCTACTGCGACTTATAGCAAGACTGATGAATATATAAGGACGACGACAGTGGATAATAATTGTCTTACATAATTAGGAAGATAATTAAAAAAGCCACATGCGGCTACGCCCGAAATACACAAGGGCAAAAGAAGAAGGAAGACAACAATCTGGCTCATTGATCTCTACTTTCTTGATGGGTTGTTGCAGGCCGCGGGCACTAGTCTCTGCGGTGAGCGGCGATGAGCTCTGTCGTGTCCTCAAGACGCTGCTTGAGAGCATCCACGGATTCCTCCACCAGCCTTTGGCACTCGATGCGGAGCATGTCATTCTCGTCCATAAGTTTCTTCACGATGACGCCGGTCCTCTTCAACAAGGCACTGGTCTCCTCCTGCTACTCTGCACTTCCGACGATCTTCGCCCTCAGCAGGTCGCACTCGGCCCAGAGCCTCTCATTGCCCTCCCTTAGTTGCCGGATGACACCGGTAGCCTATTGAAATGAGGATTTCATGTCGTCCTGCAACCTCGCCCAGCCGAAGATCTGATCCATCTGGCTATGGACGATCGCATGCATGTGCCTGTAAGAGTCGTCGCCTGCCCGCGAGACATTTTCCCAAGCCGCCGCGGCGCGGCGGGACATCTCTGCTGCATTCGCGGCGCGGCGGGACATCTTTGCTGCATCCGCGGCGCGGCCGGATCAGTCTGCTGCATCAACGGCACGGCGGCACCTCCGTGCTGCTTTGGCGGCGCGGCGGACCTCTGTGCTGCTACTTCCACGCGGCGGGACAAGTCGGCTGCTTTCATAGCGAGGCGGAACATCTCTCGTGCTTCCGCTTCCATACTCGCCTCTCCCTGGTGGTAATCTCTCGACCCAGAACTCACGCTGGCTATGGCAGACGCAAGGGAAGGATGCTGAATGACTTGTTTGTTTTTGTGGATGAGGAGTTGAGGAGGAATGTGCAGTCATCTTGGCATAATAGTATTTATAACCGAGTACTAATACGCTCCTAAGTAGGAAACCGTTTAGGTTGTGATCGGTGTGAATAGGTTTGCAATTAAATTTAGCGTGGTAGTAATTTGGAATGTGACGAGACGCAAGCTCAAAATTTATTGACGGTTCTAGTTTCGAAGTGCGGCACTATTCCCGGATGGCGTAACGTGGGCACGTGTTCTCGGCCGTGGTGTAGCATATGCCATGGTACTTCTTTTTCTACTATTGTGTACGTGCAATAACTAGCACCGTTGGATACATATCTTACGGTTATTGGGGCGTTCGACAGGAATAGCCTCGTGGCGACCTATAGACTAGTCTTTTTTTCACACGCATTACCTCGACACATATCATCTCCCTCCCTCTTTCCCACGCACACTCCTATCTCTCGAGACTTCTCGCACGCACCATCTCTAGCTCCCTAGGTCGATGCCACCCACATACACTTGTACTCTCAGTTTAGTACGTTATACAGGAAGAGAAGAGGTGCACGCACGCACTTGTCCTCTCTCACACACGCATCTGTAGCTACGAATTGTAGTGTTCTCAACCATTTGATTGGCTCTACCATAGGTTTCCCATTGCTCCTTGGCCTTGGGATTGAGATGTTTAAAACGCAGAGGCTAAGATGGAGGCGTGAGGTTTTGGTTAATGTGCGGGCCGCACACGGCACCAACATGCATGACACGAGCTTCGTATGCCCGGTACACAGTCGGGTGAGTTGTCCAAGTATAGACACAACCACACCCTCCTTGGTATCTACGCCTCGACTTATGCGCAAAGAAATTAGGATTGGAGGGAGTACTACTAGTAGTAGTACTACTTTGATGTGTCGCGTCAACTCACACAAGATTGCAACACTTCCTGAACAAACAAGCTTATAAGTTGTTATACTTCTTACCCAAGGATCTTTATATCCAACAGACACAAAATATCTGTTCGACTGTTGGAAATTACTTTAACTGCTGATCTGAAGTCGAAGTAATTGCTGCATCACCACCAAAACCAACCATCTCTTAAGCTAAAGTAGACCGAGCTAACCCCTATATTATCATATTACTAGCTAACCCCTATATTATCATATTACTAAGATAAACAGAAGGGACTGTAGAATCATTTAGAAGGTGAGCTTTTCAATCTGAATGTGGAGGGACACTGTCCTCGGCAGCCCAGCCCTAGCCAGCAGCTTGGGTGGAACTGTGAAGAAGGTCAGCTCCTGCACGGCGACGTCGTCGGGATCCTTGCTGCTTGTCAACTCCGTTTCCACCTTGATGGCATGGGTCCTGCCTTTGGGCTCCCCCGGCGGGCCGTTCGTGATGCGGAGCATCCCACGATCATCCCCATGTACACTTCAACCACTCCCCAAGCCCCAAGAGGACATATGATGAGACCTCGACCATACGCCATTGGACACAAGGTGAACTCACTCCTCTTCGTACCGTATCTTCCCACATACGAGACATGGTTACTACCTCACGCATGGACCTTGTGTATACTCAGGCTCATACGGGATGACCATGGAGATTCAAAGGACCAAGGCCAAGCATGGAAGAGAAGACGGAAGAAACGGGAAGAAGACGAAGCGGCTGCTGGAGTCAGGCCGGACGTCCGGACCTCCGTCTGGATCATCCGGGCTCAGCCGGCCGGACGTCCGGACCTCCGTCCGGATCATCCGGGCTCAGCCGGATCATCCGGGTCCCCCTCCGGATCATCCGGATAACTCGCAACAGAAGACACCCGAAGGCCTCATGTGAAGCCGGATCATCCGGGCCCCCTCCCGGATCATCCGGACGATGGCCGGATCATCCGGACCCCCATCCGGATCATCCGGGCCTTGCCTGCGTGCAACGTTTCGGGCCGAGACCCATGTACCCATTCCGCTCCCTCACTTACCCCTTCGTGGCTTAGACTATAAATAGACCTCCTCCACCTCCTTTCTAGGGTTAGCAAAGTAGTAGCTCATTAGAGATAGAGCTTTGCTCATCCATATCGGATCCACTCCACGAGAGAGACCGAGGCCCCTCTACGGAGACGATCCACCTTGGATTCAAGACCTCCTCACGGAGAAGACCCCCATCAAGACCTCCTTACGGAGAAGAACCGGTTACCGTTTGTATCGTCCGTTGTTGACTTTGGATCTTGTATCGTACCTTTATGTTCATCGATCTAGCGCATGTGTGATCTATTCTTGTTGGTTGAGTGATTTCTCTCGTGTTCCCCTCGTGTTTCCCCCATGTTTCCCCTCGTGTTCATCACGTTCTTCGTAGGGATCCGCTCCTTTCGTGAAAGATCGGCCATCTAGGGTTCCACCCTACATCATCTTGGTATCATGAGCCACGTTGATCATGATTTCGGAGCCTCCCCTCTTCGTTTTCTAGCTTGATTTTGTTGTTTTTCGTCCTAATCCGAAAATCCCCACAAAAATAGCCCAAATTTTTTTCTTGTGATTTGTGAGTTTTGATGATGTTTTGTTGATTTTGATCCATGGATTTGCTTGGTTTCGAGTGGATCTAGCATCTCCCCAAGTTTCCCCACCTTCCATCCACGAAATCTCCTCAATTTTGCCCCGAAAATCCCCCATTTCCACCCAAAAATTCGTCCCCGAGATGAGATCCCGAGCAGTTTGACCTGCCCGGATCATCCGAAAGTGCACCCGGATCATCCGGATCCACCCGGATCAGCTGGACCATCTCCCGGATGTCCGGACGCCCCACACGACAGAAATCCGATTGACGAACCCGGATCATCCGGACCTACTCCCGGATGTCCGGGTAACCCTGACACTGACTCGGCTGAATTCTTGTTTCGGCCATAACTAATTCATCCGAACTCCGTTTTTGACGTTCTTTACCTCGTTTTGAAGCTCTTGACATCCCCCATACCACAAAAATACCACCAACATCATTTGACTTCATCATATTTTCTGAATTTTGGCATCTTTGCCTAGAGCCACCACCATATCATCCGCATTACCACCACCGACTTCCGCAACCTAACCCATTTTGATCCCCATTGCATATGTGGTTGCTTGAGTAGTGATTCGAGTCTCCTAAGGTGTTTCGGCTACTTAGGGACGGTTGCTTCTTCATCAACCACCACCACCGCTTTCCGCTACCACCATTTGACATTTGCCTTTGGAGATTTTTAGTTCGCGG
The DNA here is from genome assembly GCA_036873465.1 of Thinopyrum obtusiflorum. Taxonomy (NCBI): domain Eukaryota; kingdom Viridiplantae; phylum Streptophyta; class Magnoliopsida; order Poales; family Poaceae; genus Thinopyrum; species Thinopyrum obtusiflorum. The sequence continues at coordinate 47,893 of JAAAWM010011620.1, forward strand.
TTTTTCCGTTTCCTAAGGTGTTTCGGCTACTTAGGGACGAGTCTCCATCATCTTGGTATCTACATCAAGAACACCGCCACTCATCATCGCAAAGGACGGTAACCTCGACGACACCATTGTATATTCCCCTTGCAATTGCATTGATAACCCCTAGCCCATTTTGCGTTACTTGCCTATCGAGATTAGCCATTTGAGTATTGCCGGGCCACGTTACTTGTGCACATTAGTGATCCACCCTTCCATTGCATACATACCATATCATATTGGTATCATCATATCATCCCTTGTGTCACAAGATTGTTCCCGCATATACACAATTGCTATCTTGGTTTGTGCATTTCGCATTGTGGCCATGTCAAAAAAAAAGCTTTTAAGCAAAAGAGAAAGAGCAACGAAGCTTGTAAGCAAGTGCCATAGCACCATACCACATTGCACATAAGATTGTCATATCCGATCATCTTGGATCATCTTGAGAGAAACACCGGGAACCATACATATATACCATACTTGGGATAGAAAGTTGATACATTTTGCATCTTATAGGTTGTGCACAAGTGTCGTATCCACCTATTGAGCAATCGTGCTAGCGTCTCTCCTGAGTTGTGCAACACGAGCGTTTTCCGTGGATTCCATATTTTGTGCTCATTCCTTGGTTGCACGACCCCATTTATCTATCCGTGTGTGCGTTTCCGTGTGCCATTATTTGCTATTGGTCTACTTGTTTCACTTGCGAATTTGTGAATCTCTTTCAACATTATTGACTCTTGCTAATATTTTGCATAAATTTTTGTGCCACTATCCTCACCGAGCTCCACCATAAGCCTTACTTGTGTAGGTGTGAGAAACCGACAAGAATTGGTACCAATTGTGCTATTTCCTTGTTACACATTGAGTGATCATTGATCCATCTTCAACATCGGTCAAGGTACATTTGGTATAAGTTCTTCTCTTTCTCCCACTCATATTTGCTCGAGTTTTGTGATGGATAGGCAAGGCATTTTATCTCCGGTCTTCGACAACAACGACGGCGTGAACAACTACATCACCAAAGCGTCCATCTTCGATCTACAACGACAAATGCAAGGCGCACAATCAAGATTGCAAAAACGCATAGAGAACCTCTCCATCGACATTCATCACTCCGAAGCAAGGAAAAGGGACTACATCGACAACAAGCTTTCCGCACAAAAGGAGGAGCAAGATGCAAGGATGGCGGAGATTCGGGCCTTGATCAAGTCTACTTCCCCTTCATCATCCTCAAGGCGGCGACGTTCAAGTCACAAGTCTTCGGAGCGCAAACAAGATGCAAGCGCAAGTCGTCCACATCTCCATGGCGACCACCATCACATTCGTGATCCACATCGTCATGAAGGGCAAGTCACCTCCAAGCATCATGTGCACGACGACGACGAACGACATCTACTACGAGCTCAAGTACGACAACGACACCATCAACATGAAGATGCTCCACAAGCGCCAATGTACAAGTCCCAACAAGCCCTACTTCACGCCAAGTCCAAGCTTCATGAGCAAAAGAGAAGACCGCGAGACGAGCACCACCAAGACGGCGCTATGGCTACACCAACCACTTCGGCATCTTCGCCAAGTGCTATCAAGGCATCTTCGCCTTTGGACGTACGGCATCTTCGCCTACTTCCCACGAGTTCGCCTACATCAACATCTTCAACAACGAGGCGACCACCTACGAGCGAGGGCGACACTTCCATCTTCGGAAGCCCCTCAAGGAAGATGGCCGAGCATGGGAAATTCCCTTCGGTCATGGAGACGAGCTACGAGGTGCCACATCATATGGGCCTCCAACAACAAGACGGCGACAAGAAGGTCGAGCATGGGCCATCCCCTTCGACCACGGCGACGAGCACGAACCTCTTCAACAACATGAAGACGGCGCCCATATTGGACTCATACTCCGAGTCAAGCTACGAGACCGCACATGAGACCTTATCTTTGGTCTTGGAGGAGAGTGATGATGTGCCATCTTCGGCCTTCATCCACGGCTATGACTACGACATAGTTGAGCATGGAGACATTTGCACCAACACCCACATATGTGCCCCAATTCCCATGTGAGGAGAGCCACCCCACCATGAGTGATATGAGTGACTCCACCATATGTGACATTGAGTGCATTTCCTATGAGAGGATGAGTGTGACCACCACTAGCCCCACACTTGAGAGCATGCCACATATCCTCTGTGAGGTTGAGAGCCATTTGAGTGACTCGACCAACCATACGAGTGAGAGCATCATATTGGGAGTGAGTGAGCCACAACACTTAGTGAGTGAGGTAGTTGACACGGCATGTGAGGCCACTATGATTTCTAACGACTTAACCTCTACTCCGAGTGTGTTTTCTTCTTTGGTGCTAGGTCTCCTACATGACGACATGCCTATCCTCGACGAGTCCATACCTCCAATGGAGACGATGATGGCCATGGTGGACAATGATGCACCCCCCACATGGTTCCATCAAGATGAAGATGACAATGACTTGTTCTTCGACACCTCACCTACAACACATGAGCGATGCTCCAAAGGTAACATAGGTGATGGTACTTCTCTTGTCCCACTAGTGGACTATCTTGACATCGATTGCTTGCATGATGTTGATCCACCTATTCCCATGCTTCATGCTAGTGCGACTTCTTCATGTCACGACTTACCAATTTATGATGAATATGATGATGAGCATGTTGAGTTGCCTAGTTGTGATGCTATGCTCCATAGGATATCTTGTGAAAATTCTTTTGGTCACGTCATGTTTGACAATCCTTTGAACTTGTCATATGCTATGAGTGAGATCTCCCATATTGCATCATTTCAATCTCAACATAGTAACTATGCATGCCCCATTAAAATAAATCCCATTTGCACTTATGGCATAGATGACGAGATGATGGTCATTGGCTTTTGTTTTTCATGTGATGATATTGCTATGCTTCCGTTACATGATTTGCGCAATTCATCTACTATGCCATGCCATGATCACATTGTTCCAAATATGCTTTCTTTTGGATGTTGTCAATATTCTCCATGTGATGTTTTTACTAATGCTCATGAGGAGACCCCCATAGTTTCCTCATACATATTAGGAGATTTTGATGCATTCCATACTTTACATGATTCCCATGATTGCTTGCACCATATGCATTCCATGAATAACAATGTTCTACATAATTCTCATGATGCATTACATCCTTTGAGTCTCCATTATGCTATACATAACACCAAACCTATCATGATGGATGACATGTTTCTATATCACGCATCTCATTTATTTGAGCATTGGATATTTTGTGCTAACCAACACAAGCACGTGCGCATCATGATGGATGATGTGTACATCTACCACGCACACACAATTTTCCCTTTGTCTTTGTTTTGTGTAGGTACTCGCGTATACTCGTCAACCTCTCAATCCCAAGAGTTGACAAAACGAGCTCTTGAGAGCAATGATGACTTGGGATCCCGTGGACTATCCTTACCACCGTTCTCTTCGCGCATTCCTTTTACTTGGCTCTCACACGGCTATGGGCTATATATCACTTATCACATTATGCCCATTTTACCATGTTCACTTTGCATGTTATGCTTGCTTCTATGCCTTTGCCATGCAATTGTGACCCTTGCTTGCATCTACCCATGATTCACAATTATAATACTCCTATGTGTATTTGCATGCTTGGTGGAGATCCTTGTTGCTATTGCCATGTTTATCATGTGCCTCATACTATGGATGCTTGTTGTGTTGGGAGAGTCATGATGATCCATTGCTATTTACATATGGCCTCTCACCAATACATTGATGATACTTTGCTCATATCTTGTTTTCATGCTTTGGATATGTCATGTGCATTATCCATGCCCACTATTTGCACACATGACATAATTGCCATCATTCCTTCTAGTACGTTGCATCTTCGCACTACTAGCTTGCTTAACTTGATCAATATGATTGCTTGCTTTGTCGCATCACCCATGTTACATTCTTACTCGCTTTCTTGGGTTGATGACATATATGTTCATGCCTCTCACATGATATATCTTGTTCATTGTCGCTTGCCTCCAATAGTTGCCTCTATGCTTAATGATCTTGGAGACTTGGACATATTACTTGTGAAGCATGCTTGTTTGATTGAGCCTATTGTATTTGGTTGTTCTCGCATCATATGCTTTCATACTATGAAATGCTCCCTTGTCCTTTCTTATGATGAGCATGATGCATACACTTGTTGGGTATCTTACCACACGAATGATAGGTGTTGCATTTGCACTAACCTCATTTGTTTTTCCGAGTGTTTGTCATGTTCTTTCATTTTGAAGGATTCACAAGGCGGTACCATAACGAGACATATTGGTTATGTGAAGGCATACAAGATGCGCAACTCCATCATCCTTGAGAAACTCCTAAAGGTGAATTCCTTCCCTTTGAGCCATCTTCAAATATGCATATTGGATGGGCCATGCTTTCATTGTTGTCTCCTTCTTCTTGTCTACATGCTACATATATTGGATGGAGGACCAACATTGGAGATGGACCCTATGGACCTTCAAGTTGAGGAATGCCCCGACATCGAGCATTGGTACATCAACACTCCTTTGACACAATGCACCAACACATACATACTTGTTGATTGTGTTCCCATATGTCATGCTCGATGGACATATCATACCCATAGCAAATTTGCATCTTATGCATGGATTGACTCACCTTATGATTGCCTTGTTGCATCATGTATTTCTATGTCATCCATGATATATGAGCTTGTGCATTTCCTTAGCAAATTTGTTGTGATCTTTCTTGATGACATATTCATACATCATGATCATATTGCCTACCATCAATTGCATGATAACATAATCATATTGAGCATCTATTGCCATATTCATGCTATTGATAAACCGTCTCACTATGACATCATTTTGCACCGTGGTTGCATTGATCATATTCACAACACATTTGTGTGCACAATGAATGCTTTTTCTCCCATGAACGCTTTGCATATCATTATATATCATCTTGATAAGCTTCATGTGTTTTGTCATGAACAATCTTGCCGCACGGACTCATTCTTACATGATGGACACTTTGTGTGCGCTAACCATTGTATTTCCGAGTGTTGTTTGTGTTTGATCTTTTTTTTGCATGTATACCACTCCGGCGACATCTTGGAGTACTTGGATTGCGCAATGTCTTCAACTCTGTCCATCCACAACAACCGTTTCCATGGTGATGAGGATCACGATCCGAGGTCGAATCTTTCCCACGGGGGCGGAGATGATGCGGAGCATCCCACGATCATACCCATGTACACTTCAACCACTCCCCAAGCCCCAAGAGGACATACGATGAGACCTCGACCATACGCCATTGGACACAAGGTGAACTCACTCCTCTTCGAACCGTATCTTCCCACATACGAGACATGGTTACTACCTCATGCATGGACCTTGTGTATACTCAGGCTCATACGGGATGACCATGGAGATTCAAAGGACCAAGGCCAAGCATGGAAGAGAAGACGGAAGAAACGGGAAGAAGACGAAGCAGCTGCTGGAGTCAGGCCGGACGTCCGGACCTCCGTCCGGATCATCCGGGCTCAGTCGGCCGGACGTCCGGACCTCCGTTCGGATCATCCGGGCTCAGCCGGATCATCCGGGTCCCCCTCCGGATCATCCGGATAACTCGCAACAGAAGACACCCGAAGGCCTCATGTGAAGCCGGATCATTCGGGCCCCCTCCCGGATCATCCGGACGATGGCCGGATCATCCGGACCCCCATCCGGATCATCCGGGCCTTGCCTGCGTGCAACGTTTCGGGCCGAGGCCCATGTACCCATTCCGCTCCCTCACTTACCCCTTCGTGGCTTAGACTATAAATAGACCTCCTTCACCTCCTTTCTAGGGTTAGCAAAGTAGTAGCTCATTAGAGATAGAGCTTTGCTCATCCATATCGGATCCACTCCACGAGAGAGACCGAGGCCCCTCTACGGAGACGATCCACCTTGGATTCAAGACCTCCTCACGGAGAAGACCCCCATCAAGACCTCCTTACGGAGAAGAACCGGTTACCGTTTGTATCGTCCGTTGTTGACTTTGGATCTTGTATCGTACCTTTATGTTCATCGATCTAGCGCATGTGTGATCTATTCTTGTTGGTTGAGTGATTTCTCTCGTGTTCCCCTCGTGTTTTCTCCATGTTTCCCCTCGTGTTCATCACGTTCTTCGTAGGGATCCGCTCCTTTCGTGAAATATCGGCCATCTAGGGTTCCACCCTACATCAGTTCGCCCACAGCTTGGCCACATAGTGTGGCAGTGGGGACGCCCCCGCTCTGATGCAGACGACCGACACGGCGATAGGCACGCCGATGCCGAGCACGCCACCGACAAAGAAAAACACGCGGCCGTCCTCCTCCGCGAACAGCAAGAGCCGTGCCTCCGGCAGTGGCACTTGCATCTGTAGCACCTTACCGTACTGGATCATGTGCACGGGCATGGGATGCACGGTGCCTATGTGGTGGGAGAGCGCCGGCGGCGGGCCTTCATAGCCGCAGATGGGCACGGGGCATTTGCATGGCGCGAGCGGACACACGCTCTGGTGATCGGCGAGCTTGTGGTAAGTGACGTAGATCCCACAGCCTTCGTGCGGGCACTCCACCCTCACTGAAGCCACCACCGCGCTCACACTTCTGGCACTGCCACTGGTTCCCGGGGCGCTCGCTGCGGCAGTCTGCGTAGGCCAGGTGCCCTCCCTTGCACTGCAAAAATCAATCGAACAACACATCAATCAAGAAACCTGCACCTTGCTCGATCAGCTGAACGGACGAGGTGTATTCGAACCTCATACACTGGAGGCTTCTAGGGGCGGAGGCACAAGGGGCAGTGGAGGAAGGTGAGGTCCGTCGAGACCATAAAGAGCTCCATCGTCGGGTCCTGTTCCGTCGGCATGATATCACCCTCCTCGTGCACAACCATCTCCCGCTTTAGGGCCGGGGCATTACAAAGCTTTACCGTCACATATTCATACTACTTCAAGGTGCATTAAATCAACACATGCTAGTATCAAAAGGAAAGTCACGGCATGCATGCATGTGTTGTAATTAATGCATCGGTAAACGTGAATTATTGAAATATATCGAGTGCACTGCTTTGATGTGTCACGTCAACCCGTACAACAACGAGAAGTTTGATTACAATGCCCTCTCCCTCGCGGACTGAGCTCCGGTGCCTTAACTGCACCTGCCTTGGGCTGTATGACAGGTGGGCTAGCCACCTATTGGGCCCACCTGTCATACACCCAAAGGCAGGAGCAGTAAGTCAATGAAGCTGCGTCCCTCCCTCGCCCATGAGTGTGGTGGCTCGTAGGACTAGGAGAAGCTTTCGCTACACACTCTCCCTCTCGCAAGCGATGGACATGCAGCAGTTCATTCGGTGTCAGATGGCCAGAAGCATACTGTAGTACTCCACTACAGTAGTACCATCATTGCTCGACTTCCCGAAGAGGCGAAGAGCCAAGTGCAGCCCGGACGCTCGTGTGGCAGTTTCATGTGTAGAGTAGTCTAGGATAGCGTGTATCGTGCCTCTAAGCTTAAAATCGTTGGGGTCGGCTCCATGCTATGAGGCCATCTCGAAACATTTTTTATTATTAAAATAATCTACTGGCCCTACCTGTCATCCTGGTGATTGTAGTTTGCACGCTCATCTAGTCAAGACAGGAATATATATTTTAATTTGTTGTGGGGTAAATGTTAGAGGTTGCAGCAAATATATTGTACACTACGGGTCTTTTAGCCAAGTTTAGAGGCAAGCATGTGGGGCCAGTGCTATGATGTGTCGCGTCAACTCGTACAACGAGGACAAGCTTTATTTTACTACTACACGCCTTCTCCCTCGCCCATGTGTGCGATGGCTCGCAGACGAGGATAGGCTTTTGCTTACTACAACAAGCTATCCCTCCCGCACGCGATGGACGGACATGCAGCAGTTCATTCAATACTGTAGAAGTAGTAACATCATTGTTCATCTTCTCGAAGAGGTGAAGAGCCAAGCACAACCCGAATGTGGCAGTTGCGAACGCTCGCATGGCAGTCTTTGTGTAGGGGTGGGGCGTGGTGTGGAGCCTTGGAGCACGCATATAGCCAGGCTCTTGCATCAGACAAAATTGCTATGTAAGCAGGCTATAATCCCACTATTGTAGTATACTAGTACCTCCTTTCCGGTTTATTGGGCTCAATTTAAAAATCTCATCAACCAAGGTAGATGGTGAGTGGTGGAATAATTTTTGTAGTTTGCAAAAACACTCAATTAATGCACTCGTTTATCTCAAAAAATTATGTTTACCAATGCATTAATTGCAATGCATGCATGCATGAAGCCCATGCATTGGTTAATTTTCTCTTAATACTTGCATGCAATGATTTAATGCACCTTGAAATCTGAACATGTGGTAGGGAACCATCAAATTGAGACTTATAAAATGAGAAATCTAAAATTTTGAGATAAGCCCTATAAACCGAAAAGGAGGTGAGTAGTATAGCCCTGTAAACCGGAAAGAATTATTTGCCTTTCTAGAGATTTCAACAAGTGACTACACCCTAAATGAGTACATATGGAGAAAAATGAGTGAATCTACACCGTAAATAAATACGTAGTTCTCTCGTTTTCTAGTCCGCCTTGGTCGCGGTGCACAATATTGAGTATACTACTACTGACTAGTCTCTTTATGACATGCATTTACGTTTATACGCCTTGAATGCCAATGACGCAGAGGGTAGCGGTTCCCGAAACGTCGAACGGTCAATGATGCCTCCGCACTCAATTAGCAGGCAGAGGTAGGAGTAAGTAATTGGAGAAGCAGAATGGAGCCAGCACGATGTGAACGCAACGTAGTTTGGACTCTCATACAAAGAAGCCCCACCACTCCAATCCATCTACTCCTAGTCTCTGCGCAACACTGCCCACTCCAATCCAGGACCAAGACCAAGTGACCAGAATCCACAAGCACACATGGAGTCAATGGATGCGTGCGCCAGTCGGCTGTGCCAGGTCGTCCAAGATGCCGACCTGCGGCCCCGCACAGCGCAGCATTTCCAGACGGTGCCGGCGACCGCCAGCGTCGTAGCCCTCGTCGACGCCGGCTTCGCCTCTCGCATGTGCCAGATGATGGTCGACTCCATCCGCAGGTTCACCGCCATCAAGAAGCGCGCGGATGACCTTGCCGTACTACTCCAGCCCGCATGCCCAGGCTCCTCGTTGCCTGCCACCCTCATCGGCCTCCAAGGTGACGAACTCTTTGAAGCACTGGTGGCCCTGCAATTGCCAGAGGACGTGATGAAGAATGTGCACCTCGAGGCTGCGTTCACCGCGCAGCGCCTCGCCATGCAAGAAACCGTCGATCTGCACATCCACGTCTACGAGGAGATCGTCTACATAGGCCACCACAAGGCCAGCGAGGACAGAAAGACGTTGACCTTCTTCCAGCGGCTAGAATCTTTGGACGCCATTGTTCAGAAGCACGCCGACCTGGCCACGAAACTCGCTGCTACTTAGCCGCCGTTCGGTGGGCCGGCGCCCTGAGTCGAGGAGGTGGACGTCGTCGATGGATGCATCTTTCTTCTTGCCTCCTGTAACCAGCACCGCATCCCCTCGTGGCCTTAATGTTTTATTACTAGTATATGGCATTTTTATTCTAGTCGTAATGTTTTTCACTGTGAGGTGGGGCCACAGTTGAGCAAACTGACCATTGGCAAATCCCCACCCCGCCCACCGCGCGTCGGCCTAGTTTTGAATTAGAAGAGAGAAACGAGGGAGAAGAGCTAGCTGTAGCATGGATGCTGTTGTTAGATGGGACTCGTGTTGATAGAATAGGAGTACTGAGCACTCGTACCTCTTTTTTTAGGGAAAAAGTAGTCGTACGTCTAGTACGACTAGTTGGGTGCGTGCGACCAATACCTGTCATCACTTTAGGTTTCCTTTTCGAACCGCAGCTACGCTTCATAGTATATATTTTTTCACACATTTATCCTCCTATATGTACTCCTAGGCTATTTCTACGTGCTCCCTTTCGCCGACATGTGGGACATATAGCATCTGGGTCGTAGTGCATGCATGACTCGGAGCATATGCCGAGGTACATTACATTTCAGACCTCACGAATTACATGCAAACCCCCCGCAGAAGAATAAAGAAATAAATGAATTACTAAATGAAACCGGATTATTTTCGTAGAAACCGGAGCAAGTTCATTAAATTTTGGACATAGCACGTTCATAAAAAACGACTGGATCTAAACCAGTCTAAGGGCCTCTTTGACTCGCAGGATACTAAAAACACAGGAATGGGGAAAGTATGATGGCGATGAACCGAGACAAGGAGAACTCTAACTCAGTTAGAGGTTAGAGTTAGATTCTAACCCTTAACTAACCCTGAACTAACTCTAACCAAAGAGGTGTTTGGATGGCAGGGTTAGATTGACAATAAATGCTCTTTCTTAATCATTTGACTACTTTGGACCCTATTTCCTGCCGGATTTGGTGTGGCCGGCTTTTGTATGGCCTCCTCCAGCTCAGAATTGACATAAACGAACCATCTTTACAAATCAAGCATGCAAAACATGATAAATTTTGTTTTGTCCATACAAATGAGATATCCCACTTAAACATACAAGTCATCAATCAAGCTTCACAAAAAAAATTACACTCCATGAAACAAAGCATGAGCCAACTCATCACGGAAGTCATTCACGACAGGGAGGGAGCCCGTAGCCTCTCACGTGCCTAGGGAGGAGCTCGTCATCGTTGCTCTGGAGGAAGGCTCTGTAGAGCCCAAGCCCCGGGAGCCCCTCCGACGCCGGCGCTTGCGAGTTGAGGTTGATACCAGCATGGGTAGCAGGGCCACTTGCCGACGACTACGAACCGAATCTTTGGGCCTCTAGAAATAATGCAAGCCTGAAACTGAAATACCTAGAAAGGTGAACTAAATCTTTGCGCCTCTAGAAATAATGCAAGCCTGAAACTAAAATACCTAGAAAGGTGAACTGAATCTTTGGGCCTCTAGAAAGATTTATTACCTCCTCAAGCAGCATCAAACAATTCCATGGGTGCACCACAAATCTATACCAAGTTTAATCAGGATCAACTTTTCCAAATCAGAATTAGCGCTAGAGTGAGCAAGATCAATGATATGGCTGTGAGATAGAGAAGGAACGAACAAACTCACCCCTCTCGTGACCTCCCTGGTAGATGTGCCGCCGCCGCGCACGACAAAGGGAGAAAAATGACCGGTGAAAGGGGAGCGGGGCGAGCTTCGGAAGCCGGAGGGAGAGGGCGGACGGAGGAGGGAGAGGGGAGTGGCGGAGCGGCGCTGGGGCGGGCGGTGCGATGGGGGACAGAGAGGAGTCGTGCGAGGGGGGGTCGGAGGGAGCGATCTAGTGCGGGCAGGGGAGATTTTTTTAGTTCTCTTTTAGTGGGCCCGAGGAGAACTAACCCAATTAGAACCTCTCCACCGGGCTAGTTTTTTTAGCTGGGTTAGAGCAAACTAGCTCAAACTAACCCCTCATGTTTGGATACTTTGAGGCTATTTCAACCCAAACTAGCTCTAACTCACGGATCCAAACAAAGAGGAGTAGTACTGTACATGCTACTGTCTGGACCATAGCACATTGTGTTTTATGGCCATATAACCACATTGTTTTCTACTGTTGGTTCACTGGGCTACCGTGGTTCGCACTGCTGGTTCACTGGGCTGCCGTGGTTCGCACTCCTCTGACGTGAGTATTAGTACTAGTATATACACTATATATACCACATGATTCTTTTCTCCTTCTTACTACGTACTTCATCGACATGTGGGAGAGCCAGCATCCGGGTCGACTTGTCATGCACCAGACTAGAGTGGGGAACGGAAGGGGGCTATCACCTCGGTTGTAGCATCAGTAATTCATGACTATAGTGACTAGTCATATCACAAGTCTTTCCAGCAGTAACGCGCCATCAAATTGCACAGCCCAACCTTTCCAGCAGTAAGTAAGTTGAATCCGCTATTCCCTCACCCTCCTCGCCTCTCTGTCAAGTGGCCTATGCGAAAACTGCCGCGCGTAATGCCCGGGAAAAGCCCCGCCCTGAACTTTTAACTACGCGAAAATAGTTCGAGCTTGTTCGTTCTATATGAATACTAGTACTGTATGTTTATTCATTCATGGGGTTGTTCAATGAATGGAGGTCCGGGGAACACAAGTGAACAATACTACTACTAGTAAGTAGGAGTCGTACAGTTAGTCATGTTAAATAGAAAGTTTCTTTTCTTTAATGCCACGTACACAAATTGAGACAATTGTTGTGGAGAGAAAAAGATAACCACTCCACTATATATGTAGGTAGGGGCCTGAGCGCTTGCTTTACTAGGGTTGCTCTCTTCATTCTCTCATCCTCTCTAGATCTAAACAAGACAGCGGTAGTGACATTTTCACTCTGCTCACCGCTGGTCACAGATCCGGCCGGATCCCTTCGGCTGGTGTGTGTAGAGGACTAGGTGCATCGTTCACATGGTCATCACCGGCGAGGGAGGAAACCCATAGCTACCGACGGGGCCCGATCCTCTGCCCGTGCCATTCACTCTGACACAGCGCCGGCTCGGGAGGTCCTCCGACCCTTCTTCCTCCCTGCCGTATTGTGCGCAGATCCGACCTACCGCCGCTGACATCCCGACGACCACAAGGTATAAGTTCTTCGAAAGCGGCCTTGCTCTACTGCCCCAGCTCCCCATGTGTCTACATGTGCATCTTTTTCTACTTCCATCAGCTCTTCCAAAGCTACCTAAATTTTTAGTATTATATGAGGTAAAGCTACTTCATGCTTTCGAATCTAGGACTTGGTTCAAACAACAAAGAAAGGGGGGAAAGTCGTAGCATGAATCTAGGACTTGATTCAAAGAGGAAATAACATGGGGAAAGTAGTAGAGACCAGATACCCAACTGGTCTCTTGGTTGAAAAGGGAAATAATGGGAAAACGCAGTACAAACTGGATAAGGAATAGATCTATTATTTGTTGAAAAAAGGATAGAAAGTGGCGGCTGGTGGACAAGTCAACAGAGTATGTCCAGGATTAGATTTGATGCCCTCACATAGTAAAAGGTCTCCAGGATTACATTTGTTGCCCTCGCATAGTAAAAGGTCTCCAGGATTAGATTTGCTGCCCTTGCAGAGCATGAACAAACTCGCATCACCACTTTATGCCTCCTTGTAGGTACATTGTGCTGATGCGTCCACTGTCGCATGTCCTTATACCAACTTTTTGCTGTTGTGAATGTAAGGGCGCATGTACAATGAAGTGATCACACTGTTACCTTAAGGACATGTCTAACCAGTGTTATTGTTAATCTTTATCCTGCTGAGTGTCCTGGTGTCCCCATGGTCCCATGCCCTTAAACCAACTCTATAGCTGCTGTTGATTTACTGTATCTGGTAAACAAGCAATGCCACCATTAAAGTAATCCCATATTTGACGAATGTCATTGTTGATCATAATTCTTTCGGTAACATGAAGCATTGCTGACGTTCTAAAATTTCTACTCTCCTTGCGTGATTGCCATGAACATAATTAAGATGCTTCTTTTTTTTCATTTTGTGTATGTTTCGTATCTTCTTATTGACCAGCAACTATTTACTTTCTATCTTTTTGTGTAGATAGGGATATCTATTTCAACTTGTTGCTATTGTGACCTTTTGGTGAACTGCACAAAACACTTTTTTGGAATGAGTGTCTTGTGCAGTTCAACTAAAATGTCACGTGGGCAACATCTCCCAATTTTGGTGGAACTGCACAAAATGGTGATTGGAGTTTCCAAAATCTCTGTCAAATTCTGCTGGTAATCTCGTGCAACATTTTATTAGCCTTTGCAAGATGAGCCATCACTGTCACCGGAATGGCACTTTATTTTAGTGGAACTGCACAAAAGGATAAGCAAATTATAGTTGCACCTTACATGAGCAGGACAACCAACCTTAATGTTGCTCAATTTTTGTGCAACTACTAAAGAAGAACCCGCCAGCTCATGAGAGCAAGTACTTCTTGCTAGCTGAATGATGCAATCTTTGCTTCATTTCAGGTGAACAGTAGAAAAAGTGGCATGAATTGAATCATCGAGTGGAGCTGCAGGTTGACTTCCACTAGTGCCACTATTATAGTAATCATGCTCTTTATTATCTATGTTGTGCAAACATGAATACTCAACTACAGATGTTGTGATGGTCAAGAGCATTCGCCAAGTTCTTGTGTTGTATGACACGGCTAGTCAAGATGGATTTAATCCCGATATTAACTTTATCAAAAGGCTCCAATGGGTTGGTTCTGAATCTTGCAAGCTGGGAATCAATGAGATGTGTAGGCATCTTTGTTGTACTTATTATTTGAATCTTGCAAGCTGAGAATCAATGACATGTGTAGGCATCTTTGTTGTACTTATTATTTGAATCTTATTTGTTGGTTCTGAATCTTGCAACTTGGGAAACACGGCATGATCATTGAGAGGATAGCAACCGTAACAAACAGTTCAAACTTGGTAGTATTATCTGTGTGAAAGTGCGACATATGTGATGATCGTGTGCGTCCTGAGAATAATAATTCTAATTGTTGTGCATGTTGATCCTGTGGCACTGATAGAACGAGCCAATGCATTCCTTGTTTTAAGAATAAAGTTCTATTAAAGCTAATTAAATTTAAGTAAAGTGACCACTAACACTTGTTATTACAGTACCAATACAGACCCGCTCATGAACTGACGTGTTTGAATGCGCTGAGGGTGCATGTTCTGCCGGGCATCCAGCGGGCGAGGGAGGGGTAGTAATTGTTGTCTCCTGTACACACTCAGTTTACTGTTGAATCCAGTTCCCGAAGAGCTGAAAAACTAACTCCTGTCGCCGCCTACCCACTCGTTCACTTGAAGACACTCCAATGGCAATCTGAGGGGTGAGCCTGCTGGATATGGACTTCAGCAAGGAGTTCACCTTTGAGTTCGCTGTTCAGTCCCATGGCTGCACCAAGTTGAATGTGATGTACACCAATGATCCAGACTCGGTGAAGCTCTGCCTCACCGAGTTCAAGCAGTACCTACAGGACGAGAAAGCACAAGGTCGCAGGACTAGACCTTGTGCCCATCCATTCATCTCCTGACAGGGACGAGCGGATCGCCATCGCCCAGGTATGCGTGCGGGACAAGGTTCTCGTCTACCACTGATGTAGAGCCATCAGAGGTGCTGGAGCTTTCGCCCGTTTCATCGGCAGCACTGACTGCACCTTCGCTATGGTGGAGAGAAGGAAGAGCATGATGATTCAGCTATCTGGTGCAACAACCTTGTCGACATCCAGAAGCAATACAAGATCATCGGCAATGGGAAGGAGAAGGACTCCGTGGTTGACCTCGCCCAGGCCATTATCGACCCCTGCTACGCCAACATGAAAGAAGACAATGATACCAAGGACCTGAACACGTGGGAGGTACCTCTGAAACTAGCCTACATAACCTACGCGGCCAAGGACGCATACGCATGCTATGACATGTGCAAGCGGATCTTGGACATGAGGGCGTGTCTAGTTCCCATAACCGATGAGTACACGGACAGCCGCAGCGTCATGATCAAGCTTGCCAGGAAGGTCTAGATGTTGTACTTTATCTGTTTAAGCACCTTTATCATCTGAGTGTTTCATGCATTAGCATATGTGTTGTAATTGTCTGTTTTGTCCGAAATACTTCTTCTAAGAGCCCATTAACCTGTTTTCTTTTTTTAGTGGCTATTTGCTTATGTATGTAACTAGTTCACTCAGCTGTCGTGCTTTGAATCTCCTTCCTCCCAACATATTCTCCTTCTATGGTGGACCCAGCAGGTCTCGTACACAGACATATGGGACCAACCACCTATCCATTTGTATTTCTTTATTTTGTTCAATCTTTCGTCCTCTTCCTATACAGCGCTGGCCATCATAGCCGATGGAGTTGGCCAGGCCATCCCTCTAATCCCACACATTGTCTGGTGGCGGCAGCTCCACCAGACCACCCTGCACCCGAACAAGTCAACCCTCGTACTCCCCTCCGCCTGTGTCTTCCCCCGCTCCGGTTCGTTTGGTCCGATGTCTCGACGTCGTCCTCTGCCTTGGTGATCTTGTCGCGGCACTGCCGTCTGTCATTCCCAACATGGTCAGGAAAACAAGAGGAATCGGGAGACAACTGTTCGTCGAGAGGCTGACAGTCCCGGGCCCACCAGGTCCATGGCCTAGGTTTTGTTGTTTAACATGGGCAGCCCATGACATGTTTCAACGTTTTTTGGATCCAGCAGGTATCAAGCGGCCTCTGGGCGTCCCAGCCTAGCTGGTCTATAACATCAGCAACCCAAGTTATATGTTTGTTTTTTCAAGACGACGCACAACTCATGTGACACCCTGATTTTTGGCAACTTTTTCTTTTCAAACTTTTCTTGGCTTTGTTTGAAATTTGAATCATTCTTGAACCTTTTCTTCGGTCTTGGAAATTTTTGAATCTTTCCAAATGGTCCAAAGCCTCATCACCTTGCCAAAACTCTGCCACATACCTCTAGAACCCAAATCCCTAGTCAAATTATTTTCTATAACCCATTTTCTTTATTTGGGAATTTAGGTCACCACTATGGGTTGTGAAGCAACCTGTAGTTTGGGTGGCCAGAAAATTCTCAAATAATTCTCAAAAATCCCTTGGATCATATCTTGTCCCAATCTCCAAAAACATTTCCTAGCCCAATGCAAAATTTTGGCCAGATTAAATATTTTCTATCTGGTCAGAATTATCCAATTGTGAAGCAACTCTCATTTTCTTAGCTCAGAAAATCCCTAGTAAATTTCCTGAGATGCATTGGATCCTATCTAGCCACAATATCCAAAAACCTCACTTTGTCCAGTGTAAATATTTGGCAAAAGGGCTCTGCTAAGTTGCTGTAGTCCTGAAACCATTGTGAAGGAAGTACCAGATAGCAGTACCCAATTGCCATGAAACTTTTTGAGCATCTTCTCTACCTCAAATAACTCCATCACACCAAATTTCAGCTCCAGTAGTTTTGGCATTTGAGTGCAACAAGCTGAAACCCATTCTGGACCAGTTTGACCATTTACACATGAACTACCCTCAAACCTTATCCAAATATTTTCAAACTTGTCCAGATTGGAGTCCTTCCAACGTGGATAACACCAGACACCTCCCCTGGCCCAACCTCATCCTCATCCATGCTCCAGAAACCTCCCAAGTTTTCTGTCAGAACCTGTAGATGACTCTACCTCTCATCTCAGGCCATATCTAGCCAAACCAATTACTCAGCTGAAGTGAGGGGACGAGGGTCAATACACCAGACAAACTTTGCCAGGCCAACGTGGCCCGTGGACACGAGCTGGCGTGGTGACCACGGTGCGGGCGTGCTTGTCGCCGCGCGCTGCGCCGCGCCAGGCTCAGGTCGCGTTGGAGTTGATCGCTCGGGCAGCGCAGCCTTGTCCGAGCATGCCAACTAGGTCCCTGGGCGACGCATAGTTCCTCTGGAAGCCTCGCCTGCGCCGGAGACGCCCTCGCCGGCCGCCACGTCATCGTCGCCTGTTCTACCCGTGCGGCCATAGTGTTGCGGCGCCTCTCGTCGCTTCCTCCCAAGCCGTCGCCTCTAGCATTTAATGCTCCTGCACTCACCCATCACCTCACCCGCGTCGAGCCAGCCAGCGCGGCGTACAAGCGCCGGTGCCATGGCCCGCATCAATGAGCTTTGGGAGAGCTCGCATCCCGCCTTTCCCCGGCTATAAATAGCCCCGCCCGGTGCGGCTATGCTCATCAACCCACCCCTCCTCCTCCATAGCATCTGCCAGCAGCAAGAGCCAAGGCCGAGAGGCCCTCTGGCCTCGAGCTTCGCCGGAGATCCGCCGCCACCAGTGCCCAATCAGCACATCGCTCCACTCCTCCCCGACCTCCGCTGACGCCTCCATCGAGCTCCTCACACCTCACTGGTCACGCCTGACCTCTTGCCCGAGCAAAACCTCGCCGGAATCGTCATCTCCGACGATCACCGTAGCTGCAGTCCGCCGGAGACGAAGGGGACGATGTCGTCCGTCCACCTTCGACCAAGCTACGAGTACAGGGCGAACCGCCTCTCGACGCCCGATCCACTCCGCCCATTCCCAGCCCCTCTCGCCGTCGGAATCACCGGCGATGGTCGCCGGTGAGCCGCCCCTCTCTGTTTTCCTTTCTCCCTCCTCTGTTTAAACCGAGCGGGCCCCGCACATCAGCGGCTCGGCCGCGCGCGCCGAAGCCGTAAGTGGAAGCGTACTTCCACTTTACCCTTTCGACGTGGCCCGCTGAGGATTTTCTGTTTTAATTAAAATTTGATTTTTAAAACAGATTTGACCAGAAACTTTGACTGCTTGTAACTTTTTACAGAAAGGTCCAAATGACCTGATTCTTTTTGCATTGTGTTCATAATTGAATTCCTCATTTTTCCACCAAGTTTCATATTTTTCTCACACTCACAGAATTGCTGGTGATTTAAATAGTGTTATGTGACATTTCCTTTTGCTGTTTTAAAATATTTCCAGAAGAAGAAACTTGTGGATTTGAAGGTCAAGAGTTTTTGGACCACCCAACTGATCAAGGCAAGCCAGGGCATCCATGTTTGTAGCATTTCATAGCATAGCATTATTCATATGCAATTCTTGCATTTATTTAATATGAATAATTCCAAGTAAATTATTAAAATGACTAATGTGACCAACTAAGTTAACTTGTTGAAATAACCTTGATGACTAAGTTAAACTTAGTTGGTTGATCATGAGTCACCTGTCCGGGCTTACCGGTGCAGCCACATTCGCCGGTATGGGACGGCCTTGACTTGGTCTGGCTGCATGCTCTTTCACCGGTACCTCCAAAGAGGGAGGGTTATGCGTGCGTGCTGCCCTGATCAGGTAGACGACCATAACCCTGTGAGCCCAGTTGAGTTGTTTTGCCGGCGTCCCCATTTGGGACAGTAATCCCCATTTGGGATTACCTAGTTTGGCCACGACGGTGGCAGGTGTCATGAGGACACAGGGGCCACCCAGGGCAGGCCTCCGGGAGAGGATGAATGCCGGTGGTACGATGGAAGAGTCATGAGTCAGGCAGGTTTCGTTGGAGCAACGCTGGTCCACCCGAAGGGGATCACGAGGTCAGTGCTCCATAGTGTGGGTAAAGTGTAAAATCTATTGGACAGCCACGTCCATGGTATTGGACAGCCCGACCAGACCTCTTTAGATGATCAACCGTAATGACTATAGTAGTGATGGAAGAACTTGTCTTGTGGACGGAAGTACTCGGTGTGGTCGAGTATTCCAGGGGTTGTGAGACAACCCAGAGATGAGTAAGTGGCCTGCAGTAAGTGAATAACTGAATGTTTAACATGCTCTTTGCCATGCTATTATTTTCTGCATATTTGGTTGTCATGTGCTTGCGAGTACATTCAAAGTACTCACCTGGCGTATCATGCCAGATGCAGGAGAAGACTGAGATGGAGGTCTCGATGTCCGTGTTGCGATGCCTAGGATGTGTCCACAGCAGTGACCCTGTGGTTGGAGTCGCTATCATGTTCCGCTACGCACTAGTATTCCGCTTTAGTCTTCCGCTGTAGTATTCCATTGGTTATGCCGAGGCCCTGTTATGTCGATAAATAATGTAGACATTGTTGCAGCACCAGGAGTGCTTCTGGCCTCGATGATCATGTAAAATATAAGCTTGTACTCGACTGTTATCAATAAAAGTTCAGCTATGTTCTGTTCCAAGTTGTTGTGTGTTTCCAGAAGACATGATATCTGGGTTGGAAACACTGGTAAACCGGTTTGTTGAGCCGGGGTGCCACAACGCTTGGTATCAGAGCCAGGCTGACTGTAGGACACCCTAGGTAACCCGCGCTAGGATGACGATTAGCCTTAGGACCCTGAGTGTGCATTTGCTTGCTGCATCTGATTGTTGCATGCTATGCATCATGCATCGTATTTTATCATGCTACTAACCTTGGCTTTGTGAGTGTAGATGGCACCAGTACCATATCACTTCCATTATGAGCCAGAACCCCACACTTTTCCAGCTCTGCTCCGCAGCGTCTGGCTTCGACTGTATCCCAACGGTGAAGACCCGGTGTACCAGGTGTTCCGGGAGCAGTTGAGCGAGTCGGTATATGAGTACCATGCAGTGGCTTACATGACCGTGGCTTCGGATATTGGAAGCTCTTCTCGCTCTTCCAGAGGTGGAGTGGCTTCTACTCTGGAGCTGGCGATCCAGTTTGCTGCCATGGAGGCTATTACTGACTTGCGCTTCCACGAGGCCGAGATGCGGACCCATCCAGGTTTCTTTCACTATCCCACTCTGTCACCTACGACAGGGCGAGTCCTTTTTCCGCCTACTGACCCGGCGTGTGACCATGCGACTGGTGTTTTGTCTCGCTACCTGATCGCCAGTTATTGCATGATCATTTCCTTAGCTGAGGAGCTGTGTCGTGTCCAGGAGGCACTTGCAGCAGTGACTCCAGCACCTCCACCTGTAGTTCCACCCAGCTATCCACCACCAGTTCCACCTCCACATAGGCTGGGTACTTCTTCTAGTACTACTATGCCGCCAGTCGTATCATCTGGTAGCCGACTCGAGACCCCAGCTGAGTGGGCCTCACTCTTAGCTACTCCAGATTCGCCGATGCTGAGGCGGCGTGCTTCTTCGTCAGCAGAAGGAGAGCCATCTTAGCAGCGATGTCGCGTCTCCTTTGACCCGGTGACTCACGTTATCAGTTCTGACTCCGACTCAGGATCGGATGATGAGGACTCTTCAGATGGATAGTGTTCGTGTCACCAATGCACTAGACTGGAGTTTGCGTAGTAATGCATGCATCTTTGCATATGTGACTGTCATATGAGCAGTCTAGCCATGTTGTTTCCCTACGAGCTTGCCATGTATGATGTTGGGTTATCTTGTATAATTATGTTGTTATTCACCTCTTTTTCATGAGCTTTCTTTTGGTGTCACGTTACTATATTTCTCCTTATGGATGTTGCTCATCTATTCGGTCTTTGCTATGGGAACAAAAATTAGGATGACGAGAGGAAGTAGCAGTCAAGGCGGCGATGGAACTCCTATCCGTCGTTCCGCCAGGCAGGCAGGGCAACCGCCCGAAGACTTGCCACCACCACTACCTCAAGCACCAACCACATATCAGATAATGAGGATGTTTGAGGAGAAGAGAACCAAGATCTTATGGAATTTCTCAGAAGTATGCAGACAATAGTGGGTCAGAATAATGGTAATGGGGTGCATTCTAAATTGTCTGACTTCCAGCGTACCAAACCACCCAACTTTGGTCAGGATGTGGACCCTATTGAGGCTGATGACTGGTTAAGAACAATGGAAAAGAAATTGGACATTGCTCGTTGTGAAGAAGCAGATAAAGTCCCATTTGTCACTCACTATCTTGAAGGTCCGGCAGCCATTTGGTGGGATAACACCAAGTTAATGTGGCCTGCTGAGGAGATTACTTGGGAAAAATTTAAAGAACTGTTTCGCAAGTATCATATTCCCACGGGTATCATGAAGGTAAAGCAAAGAGAATTCCTGGCTCTCACACAAGGGAACCTATATATGGGCGAATACTTAAACAAGTTTAACAACTTGGCCCGGTACTCTCCACACGATGTGGCTACCGAGAAATGGAAGATAGACCGGTTTCTCGGAGGACTCAATCATACCCTCCGATGCCAGCTATGCATGTTGGACTTCCCTGATTTCCAGACACTGGTGGATAAAGCATTCATTGCTGAACGTGAGCACAAGTCTGGGAATAATGATCATAAAAGGAAGTTCGAGCCAAAGAAGGACTACAAAGAGCCGTATGCGCAAAAGCTACGCAGCTGGCAGCCAGGGCCATCAGAGAACAAGCCAATATGGAACAATGATGGCAACAATAACAAGACAGGCACTCAGACTAAGACCTTCGGCAAGCAGCCAGTTATAGAAGACTGTCGCCGTAACAACACCTATTTCACTTGTGGTCAGAGCGGACACTATGCCAAGCAGTGTCCTACTAATAATGGGAAGCAAGCAGCAAATCACAAGCCACAAGTCAACCACCTTGGACGCCGGAACTTCCACCACGGATGCGTCCACCACATCTCTGCTGAAGAAGCCTGCGAAGCTCCAGATGTTGTCCTTGGTATGTTTTCTGTCAATGACATACCTGCAGTAATTTTATTTGATTCTGGGGCTTCCCACTCATTTATTTCGCGAAATTTTGCCACCTGGCACAAATTTTCTCCTTCGCTTTTGGATAAAATCATGGTGGTACAATCCCCTGGCTCAATGCTCAGAACAAATATAATATATGAGGGACTGGAAATCTCAATCCATGGGGTTAAATTTCTAGCCACCCTTGTTGCGATTGAATCTTCAGGATTGGATGTAATCTTGGGAATGGACTGGTTGGCACCGCACCAGGTGTGTATCAATTGCGCCACCAGAATAGTGACAATGGTGAACCCCGCTGGACAAACCGTTCAATTTTTGGCCAGTAGAATGATAACAAGAAAGGGCACGGTATACCAGACTACAGTTACAGATATGAACCTGATTCCAGTAGTCTGTGAGTTTCCAGATGTGTTTCCTGAGGAATTACCGGGAATGCCGCCCGATCGAGAATTGGAATTTGCAATTGAAGTAATTCCTGGTACAGCCCCAATATACAAGAAATATTATCGTATGCCAGGACCAGAGCTGGTAGAGTTAAAGAAACAGCCGGACGAGTTGCTACAGAGAGGATACATTCATCCAAGCATCTCGCCATGGGGGTCACCAGTATTATTTGTCAAGAAGAAAGATGGAAGTCTACGAATGTGCGTAGACTATCGTCAGCTTAACGAGGTCACTATCAAGAACAAGTACCCGCTCCCTCGAATTGATGATTTATTCGACTAATTGAATGGAGCACGGGTATTTTCTAAGATCGACCTCAGAACGAGATATTATCAGTTGAAGGTCCGGAAGGAAGATATCCCCAAGACGGCGTTCACTACTCGATATGGACTGTATGAGTTTACGGTCATGGCATTTGGGTTGACCAACGCCCCAGCTTATTTCATGAGTATGATGAACAAAGTTTTCATGGACTTTTTGGACAAGTTTGTAGTGGTGTTTATTGATGACATCCTGATATACTCCAAGGATGAAGAGGAGCACAAGCAACACCTTAGAGCTGTCTTGGAAAGGTTGAGAACCCATCGCTTATATGCCAAATTCAGTAAGTGTGAATTTTGGCTAAAAGAGGTGGGATTCCTTGGACATATTTTGTCAGAACAAGGAGTAGCCGTCGACCCCAGTAAGGTAACTGCGGTATTGAACTGGAAGACACCAGCCACAGTGACCGAAGTTCGCAGTTTCCTGGGATTGGCAGGCTATTACCGTCGGTTCATAGAAGGTTTTTCCAAGATAGCCAAGCCACTGACAGAACTGCTAAAGAAAAATCAAAGATTTGTCTGGACGCCGGAGTGTGACAGCAGTTTCATAGAGTTAAAGACAAGGCTAACGACAGCCCCTGTCTTAGTCCTCCCAGACATTCACAAGAGTTTCGACATCTACTGCGATGCATCCAGGCGTGGAATCGGATGCGTGCTAATGCAAGAAGGGGAGGTTGTAGCTTATGCCTCACGACAGCTACGACCTCATGAAGAGAACTATCCTACACATGATTTGGAACTAGCAGCTGTGATTCATGCCCTGAAGATTTGGAGGCATTACCTCATTGGACAGCGATGTGAAATATACACGGACCACAAGAGTCTTAAGTGTATTTTCACGCAACCAGATTTGAACCTCAGGCAAAGAAGATGGCTTGAGCTCGTCAAGGACTATGATGTTGGCATCAACTATCATCCGAGGAAGGCGAATGTAGTTGCAGACGCCTTGAGTAGGAAGCAAGCCACTGTCAATGCAATATTTGGAGGTATGCACCCGAGTTTACAAGAAGAATTTTCTAAGCTCAACTTAGTACTCTGTGGCCCAATAACCCCGGACAAACTGGAAATTATGCCAACACTGATGGAGGAAATTCAAGAGGCACAAAAGTCCGACGAAGAAATTCTGAAAATTAAGGAGTTGATCCAGAAAGGGAAGGACAAATTATTCCGTGAAGATGAACAAGGCACAGTATGGTTTGGCAACCGGATCTGTGTACCAGACCAAAATAACTTAAGGCAGCAGATCCTTAAAGAGGCACATGAATCTGCATATTCGATCCACCCAGGAGGTACCAAGATGTACCAAGACTTGAAAGAGACATTTTGGTGGCCAGGAATGAAGAATGACATTGCCTACTATGTCGCCTGTTGCGATATTTGCAACAAGGTTAAAGCAGAACACCAGAAACCAGCCGGACTACTGCAACCATTACCAGTTCCTCAATGGAAATGGGATGACATATGTATGGATTTCATCGTGGGACTACCCAAGTCCACGAGGGGTAATGATGCCATCTGGGTCATTGTAGACACACTTACAAAAGTGGCACACTTCATCCCGGTAAAGACCACTTACAACGCAAACCAGCTGGCACAACTTTACATGTCTCGGATTGTCAGTCTGCATGGGGTACCCAAGTCAATCACTTCGGACAGAGGATCCTTATTTACCTCAGCATTTTGGCATCGACTGCATCGAGCCTTGGGCACCGTGCTAAAGCACAGCACAGCATATCATCCATAGACGGATGGACAGACCGAGCGAGTAAACCAAATCTTGGAAGACATGCTTCGGTCATGCGCTCTCTCTCATGGACCCAAGTGGGAGGATAGTCTGCCGTATGCAGAATTCTCCTACAATAACAGTTATTAGGCTAGTCTCAAGATGTCGCCTTTTGAGGCATTGTACAGACGGAAGTGCCGCACACCTCTGAACTGGTCTCAAACCGGAGACAGTCGTATTTTTGGTACCGACTTAATGCTCAAGGCAGAACAACAAGTCAAGGACATCCAAGAGCATCTGCGAACAGCCAAGTCCCGACAAAAGAGCTATTATGACCCGAAGCACCGGGAAGTAACCTTTGAACCTGGAGACTATGCTTATTTGAGAGTAACTCCTATGAAAGGAGTAAAGAGGTTCGGTACCCGAGGAAAGTTAGCCCCAAGATACATCGGTCTTTTTCCAGTGATTGCAAGGAGAGGCCGAGTCGCGTATCAATTGGAATTGCCACCAGCACTGTCAGACGTTCATGATGTTTTTCACATCTCTCAGTTGAGAAAATGCATCGCACCCCCAGCCAAAGAAGCAGATATGAGTGAACTAGAACTGGCTAAGGATTTAACGTATGAGGAGAAGCTAGTCAAGATCTTGGATGTGATGGAAAGAACCACGAGGAGTAAGGTAATAAGGTTCTATAAGGTATTATGGGAACATCACACGGAAGAAGAAGCTACTTGGGAGAGAGAAGATTTCCTAAGATCCGTATATCCATATCTGTTCCCTGAGCAAATGAATCTCGAGGACGAGATTCATCCTAAGGGGGGTAGGTTTGTGACACCCTGATTTTTGGCAACTTTTTCTTTTCAAACTTTTCTTGGCTTTGTTTGAAATTTGAATCGTTCTTGAACCTTTTCTTCGGTCTTGGAAATTTTTGAATCTTTCCAAATGGTCCAAAGCCTCATCACCTTGCCAAAACTCTGCCACATACCTCTAGAACCCAAATCCCTAGTCAAATTATTTTCTATAACCCATTTTCTTTATTTGGGAATTTAGGTCACCACTATGGGTTGTGAAGCAACCTGTAGTTTGGGTGGCCAGAAAATTCTCAAATAATTCTCAAAAATCCCTTGGATCATATCTTGTCCGAATCTCCAAAAACATTTCCTAGCCCAATGCAAAATTTTGGCCAGATTAAATATTTTCTATCTGGTCAGAATTATCCAATTGTGAAGCAACTCTCATTTTCTTAGCTCAGAAAATCCCCAGTAAATTTCCTGAGATGCATTGGATCCTATCTAGCCACAATATCCAAAAACCTCACTTTGTCCAGTGTAAATATTTGGCAAAAGGGCTCTGCTAAGTTGCTGCAGTCCTGAAACCATTGTGAAGGAAGTACCAGATAGCAGTACCCAATTGCCATGAAACTTTTTGAGCATCTTCTCTACCTCAAATAACCTCATCACACCAAATTTCAGCTCCAGTAGTTTTGGCATTTGAGTGCAACAAGCTGAAACCCATTCTGGACCAGTTTGACCATTTACACATGAACTACCCTCAAACCTTATCCAAATATTTTCAAACTTGTCCAGATTGGAGTCCTTCCAACGGGGATAACACCAGACACCTCCCCTGGCCCAACCTCATCCTCATCCATGCTCCAAAAACCTCCCAAGTTTTCTGTCAGAACCTGTATATGACTCTACCTCTCATCTCAGGCCATATCTAGCCAAACCAAGTACTCAGCTGAAGTGAGGGGACGAGGGTCGATACGCCAGATAAACTTTGCCAGGCCAACGTGGCCCGTGGACAGGAGCTGGCGTGGTGACCACGGTGCGGGCATGCTTGTCGCCGCGCGCTGCGCCGCGCCAGGCTCGGGTCGCGTTGGAGTTGATCGCTCGGGCAGCGCAGCCTTGTCCGAGCATGCCGACTAGGTCCCTGGGCGACACGTAGTTCCTCTGGAAGCCTCGCCTACGCCGGAGACGCCCTCGCCGGCCGCCGCATCATCGTCGCCTGTTCTGCCCGTGCGGCCACAGTGTTGCGGCGCCGCTTGTCGCTTCCTCCCGAGCCGTCGCCTCTAGCATTTAATGCTCCTGCACTCACCCATCACCTCGCCCGCGTCGAGCCAGCCAGCGCGGCGTACGAGCGCCGGCGCCATGGCCCGCGTCGACGAGCTTCGGGAGAGCTTGCCTCCCGCCTTTCCTCGGCTATAAATAGTCCCGCCCGGTGCGGCTATGCTCATCAACCCACCCCTCCTCCTCCATAGCATCTGCCAGCAGCAAGAGCCAAGGCCGAGGGGCCCTCTGGCCTCGAGCTTCGCCGGAGATCCGCCGCCACCAGTGCCCAGCCAGCACATCGCTCCACTCCTCCCCGACCTCTGCTGACGCCTCCATCGAGCTCCTCACACCTCACTGGTCACGCCTGACCTCTTGCCCGAGCAAAACCTCGCCGAAATCGTCATTTCCGATGATCACCGTAGCTGCAGTCCACCGGAGACGAAGGGGACGACGTCGTCCGTCCACCTCCGACCAAGCTACGGGTACAGGGCGAACTGCCTCTCGACGCCTGATCCACTCCGCCCATTCCCAGCCCCTCTCGCCGTCGGAATCACCGGTGACGGTCGCCGGTGAGCCGCCCCTCTCTTTATTCCTTTCTCCCTCCTCTGTTTAAACCGAGCGGGCCCCGCACGTCAGCGGCTCGGCCGCGCGCGCCGAAGCGGTAAGTGGAAACGTACTTCCACTTTACGCTTTCGACGTGGCCCGCTGAGGATTTTCTGTTTTAATTAAAATTTGATTTTTAAAACAGATTTGACCAGTAACTTTGACTACTTGTAACTTTTTACAGAAAGGTCCAAATGACCTGATTCTTTTTGCATTGTGTTCATAATTGAATTCTTCATTTTTGCACCAAGTTTCATATTTTTCTCACACTCATAGAATTGCTGGTGATTTAAATAGTGTTATGTGACATTTCCTTTTGCTGTTTTAAAATATTTCCAGAAGAAGAAACTTGTGGATTTGAAGGTCAAGAGTTTCTGGACCACCCAACTGATCAAAGCAAGCCAGGGCATCCATGTTTGTAGCATTTCATAGCATAGCATTATTCATATGCAATTCTTGGATTTATTTAATATGAATAATTGCAAGTAAATTATTAAAATGACTAATGTGACCAACTAAGTTAACTTGTTGAAATAACCTTGATGACTAAGTTAAACTTAGTTGGTTGATCATGAGTCACCTGTCCGGGCTTACCCGTGCAGCCACATTCGCCGGTATGGGACGGCCTTGACTTGGTCTGGCTGCGTGCTCTTTCACCGGTACCTCCAAAGAGGTAGGGTTATGCATGCGTGCTGCCCTGATCAGGTAGACGACGATAACCCTGTGAGCCCAGTTGAGTTGTTTTGCCGGCGTCCCCGTTTGGGACAGTAATCCCCGTTTGGGATTACCTAGTTTGTCCACGACGGTGGCAGGTGTCATGAGGACACAGGGGCCACCCAGGGCAGGCCTCCGGGAGAGGATGAGTGCCAGTGGTACGATGGAAGAGTCACGAGTCAGGCAGGTTTTATTGGAGCAATGCTGGTCCACCCGAATGGGATCACGAGGTCAGTGCTCCATAGTGTGGGTAAAGTGCGCAACCTCTGCAGAGTGTAAAGTCTATTCGAATAGCCGCGTCCATGGTATTGGACAGCCCGACCAGACCTCTTTAGATGATCAACCGTAATGACTATAGTAGTGATGGAAGAACTTGTCTTGTGGACGGAAGTACTCGGTGTGGTCGAGTATTCCAGGGGTTGTGAGACAACCCAGAGATGAGTAAGTGGCCTGCAGTAAGTGAATAACTGAATGTTTAACATGCTCTTTGCCATGCTATTATTTGCTGCATATTTGGTTGTCATGTGCTTGCGAGTACATTCAAAGTACTCACCTGGCGTATCATGCCAGATGCAGGAGAAGACTGAGACGGAGGTCTCGATGTCCGTGTTGCGATGCCTAGGATGTGTCCACAGAAGTGTCCCTGTGGTTGGAGTCGCTATCATGTTCCGCTACGCACTAGTATTCCGCTTTAGTCTTTCGCTGTAGTATTCCATTGGTAATGCCGAGGCCCTGTTATGTCGATAAATAATGTAGATATTGTTGCAGCACCAGGAGTGCTTCTGGCCTCGATGATCATGTAAAATATAAGCTTGTACTCGACTGTTATCAATAAAAGTTCAGCTCTGTTCTGTTCCAAGTTGTTGTGTGTTTCTAGAAGACATGATCTCTGGGTTGGAAATACTCGTAAACCGGTTCGTTGAGCCGGGGTGCCACAACTCAGTTCTATTTTTCTATAAGAATGCAAAACTGAACCTATGTTTTCCCTTCTATAATAGTATATATATTTATTTATATCTTATTTTATTACATATATGTATATATATAATAGAAACAACATAAGGTTCCATTAAACCTGTGATTCATCCAAACATTTTATAGACCTTCCCACTTCCTTTATTTTTCGTTTTCATTAATCCTATATCTGAATTTTCTCCCACTTTCTTTTTGATATAAGCTGAATTGTCTCCCAGTACTTTTCCCTAGAGCCAACTCAACTGTCCCACGTCTAGCCTAAAAAATAATAATACCCCACGTCCTATTAACTAATCAAATTAAAATGATATTTTATTTCATAAATCGAAAGTTCTTACAAAATAATAATAATAATTGTTTATATATAACTTGGCAAGTTAACTCCTATTGATTGCGTACATAAGCTTGCAAAGATTTTACTGACCAATGCAGTAATAGACGTGCAATCATATGTTTATGTTTTTATAACATTTCTCCGTCCAGCCCAACATGATATTTTCACCCAGCCCAGCAAGTCTGCGGATTTTGAGAAAAAGGCAAATGGGCTTTAAATTGTACCATAATATATAAACGGGCTGCATAGATGCTACATCATTGTTTCACCCAGCCCACCAAACGGACTAAAAAAACCAAATGGACTAGATGATATGTGGGCCAGTAGGTTGAAGCCTAAACACTTTTGCAAAAAAATACAAAGGTCGAAGCCTAAGCAAGGCGTTGGATTTACATCCAACGGCCGACATTCTTCAATCTCTCGTCTTCTTCCCCCAGCGCTGCCGGGACCGCCTGCTCCAGTCTCCGGGTCCAGCGGTGTTGTTTTGCGCGCCTCGTAGCAAAACGCTACCCCGCCGACGGCCAGGCCATCCCTCCACTCCTCCGCACCTCCTGTTGTTCTGTGCCGAGTGTAGGCCCACCCCGCAGCAGAACCGGTCAAGTTTCCCACACCTCTCCGTCTGTGACTCCACTGCCGCATCTTCCCCATCTCCGGGACATTCTAGTCTGGGGCCTCGCCGTCGTCCATCGACTTGGTGCGGGGTGTGGTTAACGTGGTCAACAAACGAGAGTCATTGTAAGATGACTATACGTGGAGAGGCTGACAGTGGGGACGCACCATGCCCATGGACGCATGCATCCAACTGCATCCTTTTTACACTAAAAATAATGTTTTCTCCCCCTGACAGCTGGGACCGACCACATCTTCGCATGCAAGGAAGTGCGTCCTTATTACGGGCAAAAAAAAGGATTCTCCCCCCTGACAGTTGGGACCCACCAGTTATATCTTCGCACGCAAGGAAGTGCGTCCTTATCCTCGCTGATAGCTGGGACCCACCCGGTCGAAGCGTACGTAGTGTTGTCTGTGTACATACCGGACGATCGGTCTGTCTACCACGATGAACCGTGGCCGAGTAAGGAGCGGTAGCAGTTCAGGCAGTCCAGTCAAAATCGTGTACACGTATGTATAGCCAGATGCCAAAAAATATGGCCATGTACGTACATACGGGCGGGGTCTCGAACGCCTACTCGCGCATACGTATGGCCAGGGCTCGTGTACATGGACAGGCAGCGACGACATCATGTTCATCGGCAGCCAACCGGCTGGGTCGAAATGGAGAAACTGTGTCATCGTGTTCATCAGGAGCCAACCGGCTTGGACGGAATGGCCGATCAAAACGAGGCCTGGCGTACCACAGAACGGAGGAAACGACCTTGTGTTCGACCGACTATGGTCAAAACGGGATCCTGTTCACCAGGAGGGGTGTGGCATACCGCAAAACAGAGGAAGCTGACTTCTCTTGGACCTCCTACGGTCGAAACGGGGTCCCGTTGGTTTGGAGGGGTGTGGCGTACCACAAAACAGAGGAAACGGACTTGTGTTGGAGCGCTACGGTCAAAACGGGGGTCCTATTCATCGGGAGGGGTGTGGCGTACTGCAAAACGGGACTCCACGGGCTACTTTTCATCTCCACCGTCGACCTCCTCCAGCCTCCACGGGCTACTGTTCATCCACCGTCGACCTCCTCCAGCCTCCACCTGCGACTGTTCATCCACGGGTTCCTGTTCATCCAGCCTCCACCGCTCCTCCACCGGCTACTGTTCAACCAGCCCTCTCCACGGGGTCCTGTTCAACCACCCCTCCACGGGCTACTGTTCATCCAGCCTTCCACCAGCTACTATTCAACCAGCCCTAAAGGCGTCCTGTTCATCCAGCCCTCCACGGGGTCCTGTTCAGCCACCCCAACTGGCTTGATCGGGGTCCTGTTCATCCAGCGGCAACGACCTCTACTACCACGGGGTCCTGTTCATCCAAGCCCCAACCGGGAATTGTTCATCCAACCCCCCAACAACGCTCACTGTTCACCAAGAGGCAGCAGGTTCGATCGGCATCAATTAGCAGCAGTAGCGAAGGAATTGCTCGATCGGGTTCAGTTAACAGCCAGATCGATCTATCGCTCGGGTTCAATAACATGTAGCCTGTAGTGCAATCGCTCGGGTTCAGTAGGTGAATTACTCGCTCGGGTTCAGTTAGAGCCCAACCCCTCGCACCCACACGCGTACGTGTACAAGAGAAACGCGTATCGCTCGGCCCCCGACCACCCACCGTAACCGGGAACTGCCTGATATTTTCCTCGCCCTCGCTTCTACCACGGTTTTTTCCGTCATGGATGTCCCAAAGAATGTCATGCAGCTGCGTCTCCGGCCCGCCTAGGATGAAAAGCCCATTTTCTGTCATGATTTTTTGTCATATAAGTAGGAGCCCACCACATCTATGATGATACCGGGTTTTGTCACAATTATCGTCATAGAAGTGTATAAGCATGACAGAAAAAAATTTGTTCGGCCCAAAATGTCACAGATGTGTCTTTTTTTTGTAGTGCTGGATTTGAGCTGTCGTGGAATCTGGCAAAGAGGATGCAAGTTCACGAGGAAGAGGAAGCAAAAGGAAAGCATGTGGCGGGGCAATAATGGCTCGGGTGCATGCGCCAGGCAGTTGTCAGGTCCAAGTAGTTGCCGAGGCGGCGTGGGGAAGCGGGGACGCCCATGTCCCATCAAGCACCACGTGTCGGCCTGGCCCGCAAGTGATTGGGGCCTGCGGCGCTTCTCCTTTGCCCCTTGGCTTTGCCTCAACGCCAAGTCCGAGTGCGCCTTGGGCCCGGGGGCTACTGTCGGTGTTCTGGGAACCAGGGTACCCAGACTTGCCTACCTGCGTCCCACAGCGTGGCTCCATCGGCAGCCTCGTACGACCAATCTACAAGACCACCAAGACAAGACCCTAGCGGGGGGAAATCCTTGTGAGGCGGACGACACCAAGACCTCCCGAGGGAGCGGCCTCCCCAGGCGGCCTCCCGAGGAGCGGAGATTTCTATGGAGGTACCCAGTCTCATGAGGCTACTATGACGCAAGCCATGACAACCAAGGCAGGCGGGCGCCAGCGGGCCCAGAGAAGGCAGTTTCCTCTTTGGTGCTAAGGCGGTAATGATAGGTGTGGGTTCCTGAGGAATCTGGCAAAGGTTTCCATTCCGGTGCAATGAGATCAAGACCGCCAGGACAGATGTCATCGCTGAGCCCACCGCTGCATCACGAGCAGAAACTTTGCAGGCAAAGACCACCTTTCATCAGGATAAGATGTACTACTTGTCCACTTTCAAATTGGACACTGTGGGATCTGTTCCCGCCTAGGTTTTGGGGGAAGAGGACTGAGGCCACTATAAATATAGGTAAGCCACCACCGTAGGCGGGATGGGACCCTGGTCGACTCATTCCCTCACCGATAGACCTCCTTAGGTTGTTCATCCCTTGTACTAGTTCATCCTCAGCCCCTTGTGAGGCCAATCCACCACAAAGCAGGAGTAGGGTCTTACACCGCAAGGTGGCCCGAACCTGGGTAAACTGCCGCGTTCATCTTCTTCCTTGTTCGTGTGAATTGACCTAGGTCGTGGGGCGAGAGGTTGGTAGGCTGGATAGGTTGAGTCCTTTGCACACTCCCTAGAGTTCAAACCTTTCTTGGGTCTGTGGAGCCCTGAATCCGACAATAATGGTCTTGACGTCTTTGCTTTCGAAATCTTCACCCAACACGATGACGACAGAAAGAACTCTACAAGAATCGATCTTCTCACAGATCGAGCAACTCAAGATCAACTCTTGGAGTGAGACGTAAGAACACCTCTTGAGTTGAGAGACAAAACACATGTAAAGAACAATGGAAAGAAGTAGATGAAAAGGTATCAATTTGGTAGGCAACAATTCCATGCTTGAGTTGGATGGTGCATGGTTTCACAGTAGCGATAAGATAATTGCCATGATTGCATGACGGGACACCTTGGGGGAGGTGACACATAGGATTATTCCCTTAAGTGGCAAAAAGAATTACTTTTGATAAGTAGATCATTGAAAGTCTTCATACCAGCCCGAGGCAATTCTCATTGATCATTTGAAGGAATTTGAAAGAAATGGCATACTCAATTTGGAAAGGAAACTACGGTTATAGAACAACTCAGCAAACGGAGGGCACATTCCACTTGATACCGACGATATCACCTAGTTTCTGAGCGTGCTTTCAAGAACTTGTGCATTTCCATATTCATCAGGGTTTTGCCAACATCTATGCCAAGACCTTTGTGACACCTCGTACTACCATGATGAATAGATATGGAGGATGCATATGCAAAGGAAGACAACATTTTCTCATATTTCACATTAGCAATGCCAAGGAAACAAAACCTGGATGATCGTCCAAGAGACATTTAGCACTCTGCTTCTAATGTTCTCCTTGATGTACTAGCGTAACCCATTTATAGGTATAGTTTGGTATCTGTAACATCAAGTAAAATGTCTGACTTCGGGAGCACAAAGAATCCATAAGGAATAACTTCTAGAATAAGTCATATGAAACCCTCATGGGGTGTGGCTACTCTTGCTGAACAAGATACTATAACATTAGGTCTTTCGGATAAATGTGTGAGCCACGACATCCACTTTTCTGGTTTAGTAAGAACAATATTATATCTTCCTGAGATTCAGATCCGGTTGGTGCCATGATATTGCAGACGCACCATGTCTGAAAGAGAAAGGTTCCAACACAAAACGATGAGATGATGTTGCGAGATTCTCGGAACATGGACTATGGTAGTAAGCTCCAAAACATGGGCGGGTTCTGCTACACACATGTGAACACGCTGTCCCAGACAAGCATGACCACATAGTAGTCTTATAATAAAACACTACCGAGTTTAGGTGCGGAACCATAATCGAGGATATCGAAGTCCTTACATAAGTACGGATTAGCTCTTAAGAAGGAACTTTTTCTCCTCGAGCAAATCAATCGGTGGCTTTGCGTGCTAGGAATATATATGGAATGGAGATGATCAGTTTACCAAACCATAGAATACTTCGCACATGCATGACTGACTTGGGATGATTCCATAGGAAGCAAAACTAACTTTCTCGAATTCACGGCGACAACTTTCACCAAATGCACGTGAATCAAAGGTAGTCACTTCTTCCATCAAACATATACTCCATGGGCTAGCATGAAGCACATGCTTTCAGAAGTTTCCAACACTAGCTTAATTGTCCCACATGAATCATGGAGGGGATTAAATGCTACTGATGGGCTCAACAAAGCATCGGGATTTCCATATAGATGGAGTTCCATAATTATGTGAACAAGAAGATAGCATCGGTCAGCCAAGAGATATAACGGTGTATGCTCGAGGAATCAACCACGAGTAAGACAACATTACGAGAATCATTGATTCTAATTTTGATTTGATGATAGCCCATACTCAAATCAAAGGGTTGGGTAAGATAATAAATCTAACAACTGAACACGGGGGTCAATCGATGAAGATTTCATCTTGCTTCAACACACACACACACAATGGGGGTCAATCGATGAAGATTTCATCTTGCTTCAACACACACACACACACACAATAGATATCCCTTCAGAATAAACTAAGTAAGGAAAAGCTTTTATCTTCCAACTCTCCAAGTTGTTTTTTAGCTTAACCCAATTGGTTCAGTGGTATCCAACACAAATTCTTGGAGAAGGGGTGGTTTAGAGGAAACCAACTGGATCACGAACTTAACATAACGGTCAGGGGACAACCTGGTAATACTTCCGAGAAGATATTCAGAAAATCATGAACCACCGATATGTTACTAAGCTCAAGAACAATCTAGCTTCTCAGGGCAAGATGATATGATCAAAGGAGCCAGAGATTGATATAATCCTAACTCATTGATCGAAAAGTTGCACCAGGAAAAATAGACTAGGTCGCACGATCAATATTGGGATGATGATTCATTAACCAACACACTAATAATGAGATTATTGTCCATTAACTACCAAGCAACGGAGTTGCTAGGAGTATTGAGTTCACACATCACATTTCATTTGTCGGTATTCTGGTTGCAACAACACGGAGACTGATGAATGAATAATGATGGCGAGAAGTATCACTGCATCGAAAATTCATAAGAGGTTGTAATTCCTATGATATTCTCAACATAAAGGGGGTAACACTCCAAGGTGGAACCGAACAGAAGCTAGATTGGCATACTGATCCGCGGACAACAACTACTTTGACCCAATCCAAGAAATGGATAAGGTACTGGAGTTTGTTTCTCCTAGTCATTCTGAAATAAAAATGCTTGACGGACCACAAGAATAATAGGCATTTATGAACACGAATGCACTCATAATCTTGACTATCAATTGATAGACGATGGTCGGAATACAGCTGAAGAGGGACAACTCAAAGGAACATATAACTTTGTGAGTTGTGGATGCATGGATTAGTATGTCGAGTAAAGCTCAACATTTCTTCCAGATAACCCATGCAGAAGAGGAAGGACTCGCAGCTTCACAATATATAATCGAGAACTCATCAAGAGCAATCTTATTGTGATCTTTTGGTTCAAAAGGACTTCTGACATATTGGTTCATGGTATTGGAAGAACAATATACCACATACCTCCAAGACTATCACAAGGTTACTAATATCCTAAAGGAATGAGCAAACACTATCAACATCAAGTAAGTAGAGTGAATCTTTGGTTAAAGAGCCCAGAAATAGAATACCTACTGACTAAATAACATCACGAGATGCTTTCGAGAATGATGGCCAGAATCATCACACTGGGAACGCAAAACATGGCTAGATTACTAGGTGATTCTCTAAGATATCCTGGTTTCCTGATAACTTCAACATACATGTCGAGGCAATGGAATACCTTAACACACCGATTATTGTGCTTAATCTAACCCAAAAGGACATCGGGAACATGGAGGAAAGATTTGCAAATGCATCAGATTATTTAGAAACCTAAGAGAAATCGGACAGCATAACGGTTGTAAATGCTCAAAAAATATTTTGAGACATCCTAAAAAGTGGTGGCATAACCACTCAACGTCACAATATCAAGATTTCGAGATCATTTATCAACACATGAAAGTAGCAGGAACTGAACTAGGGCTTGAAAACACCAATTCTATAAGTCTACAGTTAAGTAACGCATGGACCTGATAGAAAGAAGAGAAGCCTAGCTCTTAATCCCCATAGAAAAGAAGATGCCGACTCAGACAGAATGACACGATAAGACAAGTAAAAAGAGCCTTACGTTCCCTTCCATAATCAATTCCCCTACATATAACTAAAGCATTTCTAGACTCGACATTGCGAGTTTGGCTTGATGATCCTACAGGCAGTCAGGCGCTGATACCGAAGTTGTCGGGACCCCAATCCTAAGTCACACCGATCTAGCATGTAACACATCATATCACTTTGCGGCCTCACGCACGGTATTTCCACGCCTGCAGTCTTACTTTGTCCGGGACCGTTTGAACCTTTTGGCTCACGTATATGATTGTGTCGCTAGCATCAATATGACCGAGAACCCGTGCCGACATGACTAGTCATAAACCCAAGGTGGCACAAACTTACAGGGACATGCATACGTAACCCATCAATGAATGTGTCGTTCATCAACGTATGAACCCAAGTCGTAGCAAGCTACGACGACTTAAATGAACAATGCGTGGCATTTCCCTGAAGGGACAGACATAGGAACAAACAAGGATACATGCTGGCCAACCTAAGTTTTCTGGAGTAGTAGTGAACTACCAAGGCTCAGTGGAAGCACTAGTACACTACAGGATTCAACTTATTTGCCGTCCGCCATGGCGGACGACAAAGGCACCAAAAGCGGACAGTAAAGCTCATTGTCGTCCGCCACCGACGGCAAACCTGCCCGGCAAATAGAGCGACAGTAAACATGTTCTTTGTCGTCTGTTTCCTCAAAGCGGACGGCAAAGGCCCTTTGCCGTCGGCGGCGGACGCCAAAGAACACGGACGGAAAGAACATGTGTTAGTCACATTAGGTGGCTAACGGCAGCCTTTGTCGTCCGCTAGTGGACGACAAAGCTGCCCAGCCCTAAAGTCAGCAGATGCGTCAGCAGACCCAACTCTTTGCCATCTACCACCGACGGCAAATTGACCAAATGGGTCTGCTCCGAGGTTGCACAGGTTGTTTCCACGTGGCTCTTTGCCATCTATGGCAGACGGAAAGACCCCTTTGCCGTCGGCAGCAGACGGCAAAGTGCGTGTATTGTTGCTGTTTTTTTGAGTTTTCTGTTATATCCTTGCATTTTCAAAAGATATATATGATATATATAGTTTCAACATCAAACTAGCCCATGTATCAAACATCTAGCAGTCCAGCAATGAAACATAACACATAGGGTATTAAAAGATCCAATACATATATAGTTTCACAGAGTTCATCCATATATACATACATAGTTTCACATTGTTCATCAATGCAAATGAAAACAAGAACTAAACACTGGCAGTCCATCAATGCCGCTTCCATGAAGTGAATCAAACCTACAAAAATGGGAGTAAGAAAGTTAGAAGAAGAAGAAGAAGAAGACTAGAAGAAGAAGAATGTCGGCGTTCTGGGAACTGGTGTCCCCAGACTTCCCTGCCTGTGGCCCATGGCGTGGCTCTGTGAGTGGGCCCGTACGGCCCATCTTCACCAACAAGCATTCGAGACCCTCGTGAGGGGCCAAGCCTCGCGAGGCGGACGACACAAGACCTCCTCGGGAGCAGCCTCACCAGGCTGGCTCACGAGGGGCGGAGAGATCAAGGCAAGGCAAACCTCACGAGGTTCTCATGACGTGAGCCATGACGATCAAGACCAGGCGGGTGCCAGGTGGGCACCAGTGCGCACAGTGTCCTTGTTTCCTCTTTGGTGCTAAGGAGGCAAGTGCAGGCGAGGAGTACCGAGGCCTCAGGCAAAGGTTTCCATATCGGTGCAACAAGACCAAGACCAGCAGGACGGCAAGATGGAGGTTATCGTGGAGCAGAAACTGGCGTCACCACCAGAGCCTTTGGCAGGCGAAGACCACCTTTAGGCAGGATAGCTTGTACTAGCTGTCCCCTTTCAAATTGGCCGTTGTTGGCTCCCTTCCCTCTCAATATTTGGGAAGAGGACCAGGGCCTCTATAAATAGGGCTAGCCACCACAGTAGGAGATATCCCATGGGAGACTAGATCCAACCCATCCTCACACCCACCAAGCACAAGAAAACCTCACCACAGGAGGTTGTTCTTCCCCTTGTACTGTTCATCCTCAGCCCGAGAGGCAATCCACCACACCACACTGGAGTAGGGTATTACACCACAACGGTGGCCCGAACCAGTATAAATTGCGAGTTTGTCGAGCTAAGCTTGGAGATTCTGGTGAGGCTGAGGGCGTGATTTGGTAGGGGGAGATCTTCGTGCGCACACTAGTGTTCGAACCTTGAGGGTTTTGCCAGAACCCGAGATCCGACATTTGGCGCGCCAGGTAGGGGTGCGCCGAAGCTTTCCTTCCGTCGATCCGTGTCCCATCGCTTTGTCATCTCCATGGCGGACGCTCGCCGAGCCCCCCCCCCCCCCCGTCCATTCTCCTGGTTCACTCCTCGATCGATGAGTTAGGATTATTTCAAATTCTTGCTCTATTGATCATATCGTCTTGCCCTGAAAAGCAAGATTGTTCTCGAGCTTAGTAACATACCGGTGGCTCGTGATTCTCTGAATATCTTCTCAGAAGTATTACCAGGTTGTCACCTGACCGCTATGTTGAGCTCGTGATCAAGTTGGTTTTTTGTGAACCATCCTTCTCCAAGAATCTGTGTTGGATATCCCTGAGCTAGTTGGTTAAGTTAGACAACGACTTGGAGAGTTGGAAGATAAAAGCTTGCCTGACTTAGTTCGTTCCAAAGGGATATTCTTGTGTAGTGTGTGTTGAAGAAAGATGATATCTTCATCGATTGGTCCCTGTGATCAGTTGCTGGATCTATTGTCTTATCAATCCTTTGATTTGAGTGTGGGCTATCGTCAAATCAAATCAGAACCAACGATATTCGTAATGTTGTCTTACTCGTGGTTGATTCCTCGAGCATACACCATTATATCTTTGGTCTGACCAATGCTATCACCGTGTTCACTTAACTATGGAATTCCTTTTAAAAGGAAACCTAGATGAATTGTTGTTGAGCCCATTGACAACATCCTTATCTCCTCCATAATTTTGTTGAACATTAAGCTAGTGTTGGAAATTTTTGAAAGCATTTGTTCATGCTAGCTCATGAAGCATATGTTTGGATGAAGGTAGTGACTTCCTTTAATTCATGTGCATCTGATGCAAGTTGCCGCCGTGGATTCGAGAAAGTCAATGTTGTTTTCTTGGAATCATTCCAAATCAGTCATGCACACGTGCGAAGAATTCTGTGGTTTGAAGACTTGCAACCTTCAATCTATATGTGTCCCTAGCACACCAAGCCACTGATTGAATTGTTCAAGGAGAAGAAGTTCCTTCTTAAGAGTATACCTTATGCAAGGACTTCGATATCCTCGATGATGGTTCCCCTCCTGAATTCGGTAGTGTTTTATTATAAGACTACTTTGTGGTCATGCTTGTCTTGGACAACATGTTCACATGTTTGTAGCAGAACCAGCTCATGTTTTGGAGCTTGCTATCGTAGTTCATCTCCCGAGAATCTCGCAACGTCATCTCGTCGATTTGTGTTGCAAACTTTCATTTTTCTTCCTAGACTCGATGAGTCTGGAATATCCTGACACCAACCAGATCTGAATCTTAGGCAGATATGATGGGTTGGAACATTTCCCAAGAACTATAATATTGGTCTCTCGATAACCGGTAAGGTGGATGTCGTGGCCAACACACCCATCCGGTAGACCTATTATTATAGTATCTTATTTGATGGAATTGGCCACCTCCCCATAGGGATTTCGTAGGATTTACTCCCTAGTTGCCCCTATGGATCTTTGTGTTCCCGAAGTCCGACCTTTACTTGATGTTCTAGATACCAAACCATTTCAATGAATGGGATACACTAGCACATCAACCCCCCCCCCCCCCCCCCCCCCCCCCCCCCCCCCCCCCCCCCCCCCCCCCCCCCCCCCCCCCCCCCCCCCCCCCCCCCCCCCCCCCCCCCCCCCCCCCCCCCCCCCCCCCCCCCCCCCCCCCCCCCCCCCCCCCCCCCCCCCCCCCCCCCCCCCCCCCCCCCCCCCCCCCCCCCCCCCCCCCCCCCCCCCCCCCCCCCCCCCCCCCCCCCCCCCCCCCCCCCCCCCCCCCCCCCCCCCCCCCCCCCCCCCCCCCCCCCCCCCCCCCCCCCCCCCCCCCCCCCCCCCCCCCCCCCCCCCCCCCCCCCCCCCCCCCCCCCCCCCCCCCCCCCCCCCCCCCCCCCCCCCCCCCCCCCCCCCCCCCCCCCCCCCCCCCCCCCCCCCCCCCCCCCCCCCCCCCCCCCCCCCCCCCCCCCCCCCCCCCCATGTGCCATTCTACCATGGGTCTCTTCCATTTCCGGTGATAAGCAAAATTCATCCATTACGTTGTCTTCAACAAGGTAATCCACATCATCCAAGTTTGAGTATGCCATTCTACCGAACCCCTCTAAATGATCGATTATGATTTGCCTTAAGCTGGTATAAAGAGTTTCAATGATCTCTGAATCAAAGGTAATTCTTTTGCCACTTAAGGGGAGATATCTACGAGTCACGGTTCCGAAGGTGTCTCGTTGTGGTATCATGGCAACTCAACTCCTCGCTACGTTGACAACCGATTACCACCTTCTTAAGTGTGGAATTGTTGTCCACCTAGTGAACCTTCGTCATCCGTTTCTTTCCACCCCTCTTGATGTGTATCTCGTGTCTCAACCCGAGAGATGGTCCTATGTCTCATTCCGTGAGTTGTTCGATCTTCAAGAAGATCGACCCTTCTAGAGTCTCCTTCTTCCCTCCATGTCATGTTGGCAGGATTTCTCAAAACAAGACATCAAGACAATGATGGTGAATGAATCAACGTTCAACTGAAGTGCACCCTGGATCGTGAAGATTGTACTAGTTTGCGTTTCCCCTTCATCCTACCCTACGCTTGAATCTCGAGACGAGATTCTTGTTTAGTGGGGGTGAGTTGTCACATCCCTAGCTTCTGGTAATGCTCTAGGCTAGCTTCATGTGTGCATCATGTTAAATTTCATTTAAATTTGAAATGAGGATTGGTGGAACCCTCAGAATCATGTTGAAAATGACCCAAATAAAAAAAATTCCCCAAAAGGGTCCAAGAAAATGCTCATGTTGCCCTCTGAAAATATTGGACAGAGATAAAAATCAAAACAATATTTTTAGGAGCTCATGGACATTTAATTTGGCCATTTGGATTAATTCGATAAATATTTGCATTGGAAAGATATTTCTATATATATGAAATATGGTCCAAAAATTATGCCAATTATAAAAGAGCTCTGGAATAATACCATTAGCCCCTACAAAAATTGGCATAATAAAATTAAATGATTTAATATATTTGTTAAATCAAACAAATGTCAGAAAAATAGAAAACAGAGGTAAAATAGGAAAAACAGAGAGAGGGAGGGAAACATTACCTGCAGCCCACCTGGGCCACTTACCTGTCCCCCCCCCCCCCCCCCCCCCCCCCCCCCCCCCCCCCCCCCCCCCCCCCCCCCCCCCCCCCCCCCCCCCCCCCCCCCTCTGCCAGGAGGACGGGCACGCGCCCGGCGCGCGCGGCCACGCGCCCCGGCCACCTCCTCCCTGCTTCGGCCACCTCCTGCCTCCCTGCTTGCCTCCACTACTCCCTGGAGACGCCACGCGGCCCCCACGAACTCTCTCACTCTCCCGTATCTCTCCCTCCGTCCCTATCCCCTCTGCTCTCTCTCTCTCACGATCGACCACGAGCACCCGAGAGCACCGACGAGCTCCACCGCGGCCAGTGTCCACCCCTCGCCTCGGCGATGCTTCCAGAGGAACCGCCGCGCCTTCCTCTTCGTCCCCACCAACTCACGTGACGCCGGGAGCCCTGCATCGCCGCCCACGACGCCGTTCCCCCCCCCCCCCCCCCCCCCCCCCCCCCCCCCCCCCCCCCCCCCGGCGATCGCCGCGGTCGATTCGCCGCCTCCGACCCCCCCCCCCCCCCCCCCCCCCCCCCCCCCCCCCCCCCCCCCCCCCCCCCCCCCCCCCCCCCCCCCCCCCCCCCCCCCCCCCCCCCCCCCCCCCCCCCCCCCCCCCCCCCCCCCCCCCCCCCCCCCCCCCCCCCCCCCCCCCCCCCCCCCCCCGGACCATCCCCGGCCTCGTCTCCGCCTCGAATGGATCCGCTGTGAGCCTCCGCTGCCTCTCCTGTGCTCGCCCCCTCCGTTCTCGCCCCCTAGCCCCATCTCCCACCGCGGCCGAGAGCTTCTCGCCGCCGGCCATGGCGTGGCCGTGGCCACAGCCACCGCAGCTCGTTCCCGAGCCCACCATCGTGATCAGCACGATCGCATGAAACCGTAGACACCCACAACGCCTCCTCCCGTGCTCTGTAACGCCACCCC